>JAOXNX010042601.1:0-13974 GCA_028566075.1 Solidago caesia | reverse complement strand
ACTCTCTGCTGGTAGCCCAAAAAAGTGGGGACGCCTCAGTAAGTCAGCAGGTCCCCAGTGTGCCAAAAGGAGGTGCTTTGCTGATAGAACCATCAGCGAGACCAACATCTCCAACCACTCGCACCAAGGCACGGACCTCAACCACTCGTATTCCTTACCATGCTGTTTTCCCAAAACAGCAGCAGGTACCAAAGGGCAAACCCTCTAGCAAGTCCTCTAAGCCCAAGGACGTAGGAACCCAAGCCTCCCCACCAGCAGCT
This sequence comes from Solidago caesia, assembly GCA_028566075.1. Classification (NCBI taxonomy): domain Eukaryota; kingdom Viridiplantae; phylum Streptophyta; class Magnoliopsida; order Asterales; family Asteraceae; genus Solidago; species Solidago caesia. The sequence continues at coordinate 13,714 of JAOXNX010042601.1, read as the reverse complement.
TCCAAAAAGGCTGCTGGCATGAAACGGAAACAGCAAGCAGGTCTTTCGAAAATTTCTGTAGGTAGAAAGAGTGAAGAAAAGGGTTAACCGAACCCACTAGAGTTGAGTCTGATACAGAACCGATCTCCACATCTTCTTCGCCCCCTGTGTCAGCACCTCTTAAGGAGCTAGCTATACCACAAGCTAGTTCTGAGACTGCGAAAACTGGTCCAAATGAATCAGCGGGTAAAGCAAAACCTGCTGAGGAGGGCCACCAATCCCCTCAACATATTTCCTCTGACACACAGATAGATGAAGCAGCTGCTGATGATGATGAGCAGAGTTCTTCTTCAGATTCTCTCAACATGGACTTCATGTATGATGGATCTGCTGACAAGTCCTCTAAATCAGAATTTCGTGTCAAAGATCTTCGCCTCATTGATGAGTATGATGAAGAAGAAGAAGAAGGTGAAGACATTGTTCAAAAAGTCTTTCTTGAAGATTCACCTTTGAAAATCAACAGAAGAAAGAGGACAAACCTCACTGCTGATCAGTCTCAGCACATTCCTGTTGATACTTCTTTGGAAGAACGATCTGCTGCTCAAGATGCTGCTATAGCTGCTTCTATAGCTGCTAATGAACCTATTTCGGACTTCACTGAAGAAATTGCTAGGAGGTTATCTCTGGCAAATCAAGGCATTAAATTAGGGAAAGACAAGCTGCTGCTAAAGCTGCTGAACAAGCTCAGCCTGTCATTCAGCCTATCTCTCAGCCAGAAAATGTTACTACTGCTGCACCCTCCATTGTGCATACTACTGGTCCTTCTTCTTCCTTCAAACCTACCACTGCTGCAAAAAGAACAAGATGTGAAACCTGATGTCAGGCCAAAATGGTTGACACTCAGAGATCTTCTTGTCAAAGTTGAAGAACTCAGGTTGCTTGCAAAAGTGGGAGATGAAGTCAAGTTTGTAAGTCCCTATCTCGGGATCTAAAAGGCTGTTCGAATATGATTAACGTGCGGAAACCGTTAATCAATCAATCACGACAATCACGAAGATTAAACACACGCGAGATTAACAAACACCAGTTGTATATTGATTATAACAATTTTACAATCAACCAACAACCTTTGCTAACTATGTGAAACTAAACTTGTAAAACTAAAACCTTAATCTCAATTCTAACCTAATTGAGATTATATATATATGGACTAATGGGCTCAACCAAATTTAAACCAGTAACTTTGGTCCGACCCATTTTAGTTTCAACCAAATCTGAAACTTCAGATTTGTTTGAAACTAATTACAAAACTAATAAAGACAATAACCAACAATGACACTAAAACAGCTAAGACTTCTAGAATGTTGTTGTCACAGAAACCGTGCACTAACAAAGTTCACCAATAACTTCACTTCAACTAAAAGCATCAATATGGTTGGCTCTATTGGCAAACTGCTGGCCTTATGGAGGGAAATCAAGGCTTCTCTTGCTGTTTAGCCTGATCTACTGACTAATGAGCTTAAACCTTTTAAGGAAAGCACTGAGTCATTTTTCCAAGACTTCGAGAATTTACTTCAAGAAGGAAAGGTGGATGCTGCTCAAGTCAATCTGCTGCTGAATAAGTTTACAACCTTGGATTCTGCTGTCACTTCCTTGATCAGCAATATGAACACGCACATAGAGGAAGTGCTGCTCATAAAGGAAGCCATAGCTGAACATGACAAGCATATTTGTGGTCTGACTTCAACCATAAATGCACAAACGAAGATGCTAGCAGAAGTTGTTGCTTCTTTGAACACTATCATTGATCTTACCAAGAAGTAGCAACAGTCAGCCAAAGAAGAGAAAACAAAATTTGATGAAATTCTCTCTCTTCTCAAGGCTCAGACACAAGAAGTCACACCAGCTGTTCCTCTTCCTACTCCTTTGGTGGGAGTTTCTACTGTGGAAACTGCTGTTGTTCAACAATTTGTTGTACCAGCAACTTCCAAGGGGGAGGAAATTGAGGAAGAAAAGACTCCACCACCAGCACAAATTCATGAAGCAACTACTGAGGGGGAGCAACACTCTGAATAGCCTCTGAATGTTGATGACTACTCATCTCCAACTGGAGTAGTCATTTTAGACAAAGGAAAGAAAGTGGCTGAATCACCAGTGGTTTCCTCAAAGACTACTGATGATTCGGATAAAATCACTAGGAGGCTGATCAGGGAACAACAAACAGAAATAGCAGCTGCTGGGGAATCAGCCAAAATAGCTAAAACTGGAGAAGGTGAAGGATCCAGTTCTGCTGTTCAAGAAAAAGCTACAGAGCCAACACAAGAAGATTTGGCTGCTATTATCAATATGAGTGCATCAGAGCTTGAGGAAGCAAAGAAATTGGCTGAAGAAAAAGAAAAAGAAAATCAGGCCACTCAAGCTATGATACAAGAAGAGTTGAAGGATGTACTTGAAGGCACTGATGATGAGCAAATTGCTGCTTATCATATGAAGAATCTCAGACTCTAATTCTCCAAGCTGTTAAGAATAAGAGGAGCAGAGATCTTAGAAGAAAGCATGATCATGAGGCGCTGAGGAAGAAGTACATTGAGCTTGTGAAAAACAGGGTTGCACCAGAAGAAATCACAATAGTCACTGTCACTGCTTCTTATGACAGAAAGGCTATCAAGGTTGATCTCAAAAGACAGAATGTCAGCCATATTCAGACATTTTCCAATATTCAAGAACAACATTTGGGAGTGACTGAATGGGTTGAGCTAAATCAACTTGTAGCTGAAAAGTCGACTCCTGCTGCTAAACTTCTAAAGGATATGATGATCAAGTACTTCAACAAAATCTCTACACTTGAAGCAAAGTTTGGCGTCACTCGTTCTATCTTAAAGGTTTCACCAGCAGAAAAGACTCAAGTCTTCAAGCTACTACAACAAAAAGGGCTTTTTAGGACCCTTTTCGTGGGACGATATAAAAATAGAGTCCTAAAAAACTATTTAATAGGACAGATGAGTGTTTGGAGTCCTTTTATAATGTATGCTACTTAAACGGTGTCCTAAAAAGATATATAATAGGATGGATGGTTATTTGGTGTCCTATTATCATATAACTTATTAAGACACTTTAAATATGGATCCTAATAAATTACTTTATACGACATTTAGTTGTTGGTGTCCCATTATGTGGTGATGTAATAGGACACTTGATCACTAGGGGTCCTATTATAACATAACCTAATAGGATACTTGGTACTTAAGTCCTACAAGATCAGTGTTATAGGACCCTTAACACTTCGGTCTTATAACTTTAACCTTTATAGGACGCTTATTCAAACTGTGGTTTTATTATAATACACCATCATAGGACACTTGATATTTGAGTCATAAAACATCAGTTTTATAGAACGCTTATTCAGAAGAGTTTTATTATAACATAAATTAATAGGACACTTGACACTTGGGTCTCATAACTTTAACCTTTATAGTACGCTTATTCAATATGGTTTTATTATAATACACCATAACAGGACACTTGATATTTGAGTCATAAAACATCAGTTTTATAGAACGCTTATTAGTGCTCCGTTAATTTTAGGACTAAGTTTGTAACAAATTTAACGACCGAATGACATTCCTTTAATTACTAACTATTGTTAAACATACTAAAATCTACTCGAGTCTACAAAGACCAACACTCGAGAAAACGTACACCGCATAATTCTAACGACAGAACAAGTTTCGACAGACTACGGATCACACTTCACGATTAAAAGACGAATAAACGAACATATCAGAACGTACGATTCGTGACGGTTGTCACACTATGAGCCTCCCCCGTTCTGATACTACTTGTAAGTACGTTTTCTAGACCGAATATCGAATCTGCACGAATCCAATGAAGTGCGGAATCCTCCATGATTCGTTTAAAGGTTTACAAGAATCAAACAAGAATCAAAACGAAATAGGAGATAAAAGGATGAATCAATACTCATGTGTTTTTCGATAATCATCACGATTACAATACCAAATAAGTATACGTATTGAGAGAATATGAGGTAAGCTCTGCCTCAGATCCCATACATATGATTACAAGTTATAACTAAAACCATCAACTGAAACCTAAACCTAACAAATCAATATATAGGCTTAAACATGGACCGGACTGGGCCGGACCAGACTCAGGCTCGTTTGACACGAGCTCTAGACCTCGACTAGGTCAAACTAGTTTGACCAGCTCGAGTTTGTCACTAAACTCACTAAATCTTAACGTTTATAACAAGTACAATATTTAACAAACTCGACAAATTTCTTAATGTTGTTGTCACCTAGAAATGCATCAACATAAAGCATTTGCTAGTGTTTTTAATTTTAATTTTTTAAGTACTAATTATTTAAAGTAAATTATAATCTAATAAATGCTAATCACAAAATAAAATGAAAAACTTCTTTTTTAAACAATGCAAAAATCGTGTTACACCTATCAAAAATTTCTGAATCAACTCACTAAATTCAATTTAAAATTTTGTTTAACAAAATATTTACTTTCAAAAACATTTGACAGGGCAATGATAAATTATCTTAATTTATGCTCTTAATAATCTTCCTAATGCCCTCACTCAATGTCAAGTGTAATTTACTAATTATCTCTTATTCTCATTATTTAATTGTACGACGTGTCATGATGATATTGTTAAGAGGGTGTTTAGGAGGATATATTAGGAGGAATAATCATTTTTTCATTTACTTACACATTTAGATTGTAATAAAAGAATATAAAATAAAAACGATCATTTTGGACCGTTAATTTATAAAAAAAATATATTAACGTCTATCATCACTAGCTTCACTATCATTCAGGAGAACTGAGAAGTACGGATGTATATATTTTTAGTCCACTCATATTTAGGCGGGAAAAATCCCTGGGTTTAAATTGGGGAAAGTCACACAACACACGCCGTTACGCATTTTGTTAGAAAATAAACTTTTACACCTCGAGATTCGAGAGACGGTTACTCCCATTCTCTCTCTTCGTTTTTCTTTTTCTCCCTCTCTCTAGTGTGTGACTGTGTGTTTATACACACACAGTAGCTGTAAGCATATATAGATACAGTAGTAATTGCTGAGTGATATAGAGATAGATACAGAATAATGTTAGAGATGACTACAATATTCGATGTACACGAAACTAAGGGCGTCAATGGCCTTGATAAAGTTGTTCTCCAAAATCACGGCTGGTCTGTAGAGGTACTTTTCTACTATAAATTACTCCGCCTTTTGTAATTTTATTGAATATATATATATATATATATATGTGTGTGTGTGTGTGTGTGTGTGTGTGTGTGTGTGTGTAATTTTATTGGCGAATTATATGTCAGCGACTGTTAATTGATTCGATATATTCATGCGGCAAGTGATATAGATTACGAAGCGGTTCATTTTCGTTTAATTAGGTCATTTTTTTTAAATTATTTTAATTATTTTTTTTATTTTTATTTTTATTTTTTGTAATCTGCTATCGGATCTGTGCGATATATGAGTTTTTGAACATTTATTGCTCTATGTAAGGAGTTTTTGTTTGAAGTCGCCGAGGCTTTTGTATTAAGTGTATGTTCATTGTATGGAAGTACAATTGTTAGTGGAATTGATTTCAGAGGATTGCCGATTGATTAGATATACTCCTAGTTTGCATGATCTAGATTACGAAACCGTATATTTTGTTTTAGGTTAGAGCTGTGGTTATCTGAAACTGGAATCTAGATATATATGAAGCTATGAACATTTCTCCCTATATCGGATGAGAACTTTTTAGGTTAGACTTGTGTTTGTTGTACACGGTTTCTGCAATGTTGAGATGCTTCTAAAGTGTTTATTCTACATATAATTTACATGGAAAAAAAATACGTAAATTAGAAGTTAGAGCTGTGGTTTTTTGCAACTGGAATCTAGATATATATGAAGCTATGAACATATCTCGCTATATCGGATGAGAACTTTTTAGGTTAGACTTGTGTTTGTTGTACACAGTTTCTGCAATGTTGTGATGCTTCCAAAGTGTTTATTCTACATATAATTTACACGGAAAATGAATACGTAAATTAGAAGTTTGATCTCGGACCAGATCTTCACCTGCAGGTTTATAAGCTAGTGATTAGTAAAGAGTTGCTAGTTTTAATCTTATACGGCTTTTGAAGAACTAGAACATCTGTTTGGCATTTTGTGACTAGGTAGTTCTTAGGAACAGAGACATTTATATGCTCCACTGATAAGTGCATTAGTCAACTAATTAGTAGTTCTCTATATATACATGGACTTCATTTCATTCAGTCGCTCTCATAAATGTTTTGTTTGCTAAAGTACGATGAAGTTTTCTGGTGTTATTTGAGTCCATTAAGAGGATGGGCAAAATAAAATATTATGACCATTTTTTCCCATGATAATTGACTGTCAGATATTCATGTTTTAGGTGAGTTAGTGATCTAAAAAGCTTTTGCGTAGGTATGCGGTCAAGTAACTATCTAGTGTTTAAATCATAGAAGTGTGGATTTTAAGCGGTTTTTTAAGTTAGTAGATCATGTTTATATATACGAATTAATATTTTAATCATATATGTACAACTACGATTCGTCATTCGTTATGACTAGTTCCATTGTTCGAGTAATACAAATGCTTGTAAAGGATTGGAAATATAGTTGAGGAAAGTTAACTGATAAAGACAGATTGAAAAGGCTTGTTGTTTCTTCTTGTTATCTTTTTGAACACTCAATTCTGTGATAGTTGCTAAGTGAACTGGTGGATGCACATAAACCTTGGCGGACCAATAAGCGGCTCTAATTTACCAGAGTGGTCGGAGATGTTTAACGGCTTTGCACTTATGTGGACACTTAAGAGTTTAAGCAGCCATAAGCATGGACTTTTAGAACATTGGCACGAGTGAAACTCATCTTAAATGTTGGTCCATTTTGCATTTGCTAGATGATGCTGATAGCCTGATATTAATTATGTTGTTGCATTTATCCATAGACTGTCTAGGTAAATATTATCTGCACCACTAACGCAACCAATTTGCGAAGCAAATACCTTTGTCTACATCAAGGTTTGATGTTTGTACCACAACCAAGAGGTTGTTGGGAGCTACTGATACTGCTAGGCCAAATACTTGTTGGTAATATTTTGTTGAATAAAATTACTTAACTGAATACTTTTTTTTGTATGTAAACTTCCAATTCAATGTACAGTTCTTTCAGTTTCGGATAATCCAAAAAGATACCAAAGGTCCCAAGTTTAGATTACCTGAGGTCGAGTAAGAAAATTGTAGGTACATTTGAAAAAGAAGAAAAGAAAGCATGCTAGTATGGCGGCAAAACTGCCATCAAACCATTTCAGATATATATTGTAAAGTATTTGATCTTATCTTTGTATTGACACACTGCAATTAATATAGATTATCAGATTTGGACATAGTAGAAAAATCAACTTTTCCATCGCATGTTTAATTGGTCTTTTTATGTTAATTTTTTAATCAACATGATTGTGCTTGATGTGTATGAATCTTTGAGCTCATACGCATCAAGCACAATTTGTATATTTGTTGGCTTAATGCCTTCCAGTAATGTAGTTTAACTTTCATCATCTCTGTAGATTTTGCATCTTTAATGGCCATTAATCTTTCTTGCAGGTATATCTGTATGGAGCTCATGTGACATCTTGGAAAAATAGGGGACAAGAGTTGCTTTTTGTCAGTAGTAAGGTACCAGCTATTCATAAATTCTAGCTATGATGAATGTTTCAATACTCCCCTACTAGTAAATGTAATGAGACTGCTGGTACTCCAAAGTCTGAACTTGGTATTTCTTTTGGCACTTATTGGGGAAAACGTGTAATACAAACTTCATATATTTGGCTCTATAGTGTATGCCAAGAATATTGGGATCTGGTTGATTGACTTGATTCCAATAATATGTGCTCTTAGAAATTTTTGTTACCAACTTTGCATATAGGACTTCAATACCCAAGAGGCTGAGAATGGTTTTGAAGAATGGGATCTAGATCCCTTCCTGGTCGTGTTTTGGCCAAGTTATCCTCTCTTTTATTATGTGGGAAGGTGGAATGTTAGTCCGTGTCCAAAATTCCGTGTTTCTTGGTGACAGATAATTTAACTCTTTTACCATATTATGCTTCTGGTTGGCAAATACCAACATATTTTCTCTGTGTAAAGTGGTTGGTTTGTTTCATTTTGTGTATCATGTTTCAGGGAATTGGGATGGGTATATACTTCCATTGGCTTTAACTGTATACTGTGAATGACTCTTTGTACCTTGCTATCTTGTTCAATAATTTGGAAATGTATGTTTTCGCAGGCACAATTTAAGCCTCCAAAGGCTATACGCGGGGGAATTTCTGTATTCTTTCCTCTAGTACGTGTCTCTATCGTGTTTCTGTTTACTTCACTATTTTTGGAACTGTTCTAGTCATTGAGACCTTCTTTTATGCAGTTCCCAGATAAAAATGCTTCAGCAGCATCTGGATTTGCTAGAAACAGTATATGGACCATAGACAATGACTCTTCTCTACCCAAGGTCGCTGATGAAGCTTCTGTTGATTTGTTACTGAGGCCCACTGAAAAGGATTTGCAGATATGGCCTCACAGGTAGATATATATTTGCGAACTTTGTATGTTATATACTTCAAGCATTTACTATATCATATACTATCTATTCTATCTGTATGTCAAATTGCTGCTTAGATTCCAACCCCTTATGTCATTTGTAGGTTTGAGTATCGATTGAGGGTTGCTCTGAGACCTGGAGGAGAATTAGTATTGACATATCGGATCAAAAATACCAACGCTGATGGAAAGTCATTTAAGTTCACGCTTGCCTATCCAGCCTATTTTTCTGTTTCAGATATCAAGTAAGTTGGTTTTTGTGTTTTAACTGATATCCTGTGACTTAGTGTATTTGGTTTAGAATATCATTTATTATTATTGGTGATTCATTATGTTCTGGTAATTTTATTCATCAGCATGATAAGAGTTTAAGTTTTCTTTTTAAAAATTTTGTGCTAAACTGTTGCTTTGGCAGACTCTGGACATACAAAATGTCCTCAGTATATACCCGAAACAAGATCATGTTATTTCTGTGTTCCGGATACTTTATTTCTGATAATTTGTTAATGATTTATGGGAATGATTAACTTGGATGCATGCCCGTTGATGAACCACATTGTTTTTCACTAAATACCTCGTTCTCGTGTCAATCTGTGTTTTCTACATGTACTGTTGTTCAATAATATAGCTTATTCAACCATGTGAAGAGGCATCGTAAATTCGTAAGCGAATCTGCACATTCATATTTCCACTTTCCATAAGTCAATACCTAAACACACACTCATTCTCACTCTAAGTTCTCTCTAAAAGTGTATAACTCATATACAGAAAAACCATACAACAAATGTTAGACGATAAAACGTGGTTTTCTGGAGGAACAACATGGTTTATTGATGTACAAGAAGCTATAGTAGTTTACATAGTCATGCCAGCCAGGTCATCCTCATGAATTGTGTCTACGAATTATCTTGTAAGTTACATGGCATAATTTAAGATAAGATTTTGACTTAGCGAAATTCAAAGGACAGCTTTTAAGATACTGGATATCTTCTCTTTTTGCTATGAAAAAAGTGCAAATCCCACTTTGGTTATGTAGATAATATATCATATAATAGGTAGACTTGCATCGTCTTCAATTGTACCTCATTTCAAGTTTGCTTCAAAGCTGAATTTATGGGTATGTTCTTCCTTGAAACAAGGGCTCAAAAAATGCTATCGTATACAAATTTCAAACCATAACTTTCCTTCAACCATAACCGGTAATTTCTCCCTGTCCTCTCTTCCATTAGGCGTAAGTATTAGATTTGTTCTGTTCTTCCATCACACTTCTAACTACTTGTCATCAACACCTGAAACTTTCTTATAACGTATGATTTTTTTAAACGATTTGTGGACATTTGTGTAAGCTTCTTTAACTTCCTATGGTTAGTTTCAGGTTTCAAACCAAAATGTAATGATAAAATTCCGTAGTTCATCTGTTTTGATTATAAACCTACTTTTTTGTACAGTTGAAGAGATATGGTTTTTTTTATCCTTTGACGTTTTATAGTTCTAATTTTTCATGACAATATTAATCTGGTCTTGGCCTACTGGGAGCATATAACTGTACCTACATTCTTTACTATATTGGGTTTCATATACTTCATCTGATGTAGTACAAGGGCATGCATATCCTTTATGCTTGAGATTCATATTTATGGTGCTTTTTGGTAAGTTTGACTTGACTAAAATAGGAAAGTTTACAACAAATCTCCATAGCTCGGGAATTAAAGTTGTAGTATGCTTACATTACAAAGTTCATATGTAGCATGAACCAATGAAGTTCCTGACTTCCCAAAAGACCTGTTTTTGTCCCAGTCCTAAAATATGTAATCCTGAAAGCATAGTAGTAGCTGTATGTTTGCATAGGGACCCCGTTCTTTCTACAGTTTTTTTGTAGCTAGTGAATTAAGTATCACAAATACTGATAGAGACTAGGCATAGTATTTCATATGAGTATGTGATCAGATATTAATGTCCTGGGTGATCATGTGGATGACCATCTCCAAGGTGGCCTAGTGGTAAGGCATCCTGATGGTCTCAAAAAGGCCCAGGTTCGAACCTCACCGGGTAAAAATCTTGGGATGGCTAGGGAAAAAGTCTAGGAAACAGCCACGGGAATACCGGTTAGGCCGCGTACATTAGAGCCAAAGGCTCTACTTTCCCCGGGTAGCCTGAACATATCCTTCTTCTTGTACCCATTAATCATGTTGATGCTGAGCGTGTTAGTAATTTGGGGCCCGTGGAACTTCTTATCTGCAATGATATGAAGCAATAAATTGGCCTTGCTTTGCTAATTGCTTACCTTGTTCATACTCCCATTCATTGTTTATATTGGATCATTGGTTGTCAACTATCTGGCGGGATCAATGGTTATCTCTTATCTGTGTTTAAAGGAACCATTTTACTATTTATCCCTCCAGTGAGGTTCGAGTGGAAGGGTTAGAGACACTTGATTACTTTGACAACTTGAAGAACAAGGAAAGATTTACAGAACAAGTGGATGCATTATCCTTTGAATCAATTGAATCGGAGGTGATTTTGTTACCTCTTATCTTCACTTTAATTATTTTGTCATTTTTAGCTTCATGTTGCATCGGTAATTATTTCTCCAGATTAACAAGACATATCTCAGCGCGCCAACAGAGATCATGATTATGGATCATAAAGAGAGGCGGACATTTGGCATTCAAAAAGATCTCCAACTTCCTGATGCTGGTTTGATTGTGCATTTCTGCTTATGATTTTTTCATGTATTGATTGTTCCAGCTGTCTAGGTTCTGAAATTCTTGGAAAATGTACTCAAGTCATGAGTACAATTTCAAGAATTTCAGAACCTAGACAGCTGGAACAATCAAGACATGCCTCGGCATCAGTTGGAACTTCATAATTTGCAAAATGAAAGTTCTTTCATGTGCATGGGTATATCTTTGGACGTGACTTTTTAGCCCATATGAGTTATGGCCTTCTTTATATTATTTTTATTTCATTTCATTTTTCTTAAAATGTATTTGCATTTAAAGGAGTGTTTATGTTCAGTTCTATTATTCTCATCCACCATTCCATCAAAACTGCAATTACCTGTTTGCAGATTTGCAGTTAATCTTTCCGAACAAGTTTTCCTATTTGTATATAAACAAAAATTACTAATTACTTACTGAAGTATAACATATAGAATTGACCTAGTTTACAAAGATGTCATGGATGTGTGGATATTTGACTTGCAAAACGAAAAAAAAAAAGTTTACAAAGATGCTGTTTTCAGAGTTTCTTGGTGAGTTTGTATCAAAGTATTGCAGAAGTAACCAATTGGTTTTTTTCTTCTGCTAGTTGTGTGGAGTCCATGGGAGAAGAAGGCAAAACAGACAGATGATCTTGGAAATGATGAGTACAAGCGCATGCTTTGTGTGGGGGCTGCAAGAATTGAAAATCCTGTTATGTTGAAGCCTGGTGAGGAGTGGACAGCAAAGCAACAACTGACTGTTGTTAATTCAATCAAGGGCAGTAGTTGAGAAACATATGTCGATCAATATCATGTTCAGGTATGCTTTCTGATTTTAACTAATTTGTGTCATCATTTTGTGGGGGGTGATGTTTAGATGAACAGAAGTGTGTGATTTGAGTGAGACAGGATGGAGGTGTCAACCCCAAACCATTATTTGAAAGCAGGTCAAATGGGTAGAATAGTTAAACGTTGCAATATGGGAAACTAGTCAAATGTATCGTTTCCGCCAAAAATTGCGCACAGTGTATTATAGTAGTTAAAACTTACAACATCTTTAGTCGTTATATTAGAAACTTAGATCTTTATTTTTTATTGTCATCATATATTACAGGGATAATATATGTGAAGACCACCCAAATTTAGAGATCAGACACTATCTGATTTCATTTATACCAATTTTGGTCAAACAACAAGCCGAATGATGAAAATAATTTAGGTTTATTGAAAAGACAACAAGTTTAACCTATAACTTGTTGACACCTCAATTAAAGTATTTGATTTAAATGAAACTAGATATGTAGTTGGGTGGCCTCTAAAGTAGTAACTTTTAATACTTGGATGGCCTTAAGAAAAAAATGTTTAATTCTTCGGTGAGCTCCACATACATCATCCATGATAGTACTTTGATTATTTATAAAATTGGCAGAAAAGTGTGGGCGGGTTGAGTCAACCCGACTTCCATGAGTATGTGAAGTCTGAACTTAGTTTTTGAGCTCATAGTTCGACTTTAGTAGTGTTTCATGCAACAAATAGACAAGCCTAATTTCTATTTCAGCATTAAGATCAAAGATCAATATCAGGATTGACCGACTTTACAATATGCCTAAGAAAAGTCAGTCTAGTAAATAAAAACAAAAATTTCAGTAGTTAAATGTCCTGTGATTTGAGACTTTTTATCTAGCCACCCTTATGAGTTATGACATTCACTCTGATGCTGCAGGTTTGTGGTGAAAGCAATGCTCGTGCCAGATCTTATGTGAGTCCTGTTTTTTCTTGTGTAAAATTTCATTGCATTTGTTAAAATGGTTGAACTTTTTCTGAGCGGAGAACTTGTCAAAAAGACTGTTGGTTCAGTAGCAACTACTGAATACTGATACTAATCAAAATGACAAACTTGAATAAGCAAGCATAAAGAGATGGTCTAAAACAGTACTCTTGTTGTGGTTTGATATAAACAATATATTTTGATGAAGTATATCAAATAGGTACCATATAACAAGTAGGTTCTTATTTGCTTGACTTGAACTATACTTGATAACCGTAATTTTATCAGTAACTATGTATGTTTGTGTGGTTGGTTGGACTTGTTTGATAGATACAACATGTAAAAAAGCATTACAAAACTATTGCAGAAAACCTCTTACAATGTATAACACTATTAGAAAACCTCCTTCAAGTATCTGGTACTTTGATAATAAGAGGCTACTATCAATCAATCTAATGAATAAGCGTAAATTATTGGTAGTGTGATGAACAAGCTGATTTAGATGTAGCACATATACCCTTAAATCTAGTAATGATTTTTTGTGTGGAATAGTGGTGTACTAATGCGTTATCTGAGAGAAACAATGAACTTCAGTAATTTGTATAATGGTT
>JAOXNX010042569.1:0-13979 GCA_028566075.1 Solidago caesia | reverse complement strand
AGAAATACCATGAACATGATGTGCTGTGCTCTATGCAAAGCGGATTATGATTCGAGAAATCACTTGTTCTTTGAATGTTTATACTCTTCACAGGTTTGGTGCAAAGTCAGAGATATGGCAGCAATGGAAAATGTCCCTCCCATTTGGCAAGAAGTTACGGACCGGCTAAAGAGTAGTGCAAATTCAAACCTGATGGTAAATGTTGTGGGCAGACTACTAGTTGCTGCAGTTGCGTATTTCATATGGCAGGAGCGAAACAACAGAATGTTTTCAAACCATGCAAGGCCGCCCGACGGTTTATGTGTCATTATCCTCTTGACGGTTCGTGCAAAATTGATGACCTTAAAGTTCAAAAGAACTGAACGAGTCTTGGAACAGCTAAAAGCTTGGAGCATCTCGGGTGATCAAATACTGCAACCTATTGGCTAATTGTCGTATATTTATATCTGCAGTGTCTAATAGTTAGATTACTATTAGACCTGTTTGCTCATAGTATGGGAGGTTGTAGCCAAGTCTTTGAAGTTATCGTCCAAAATTGAAGGCTCGAAGTTGCTGCTTACTGGCAAAATTTTTTGTCCTTGTAATGGTTTAGAGTTTACTAGATTACTTACTACCTTACTCATAAATAGCAAGAGGCTCATATAGATAGTATTTTTATCGGCAAATGTAATCCTTGTCTAATTTGGATATATATGTGAGGCATGTCTCACATATAAATTAGGGTGATATTCTGTCACCCTACTTGTACTGTAACGTTTCTTGGGTGTTGTTATACAAAGTTACCGGGGATTAAACCCCTTTACCCAAAAAAAAAAAAAAAGACTACATAGAGAATGGGATTAAAACAGCAGGGACATACATGGCCCTAGTGCATATATTATTTTTCATAGGCGAAGGGGTTACTATCGAAAATATGAATAATCTTCTTGATCCATACCCTAGTTTCTTCTTCACTGCAGGTTCGATTCTTCGTCTTTGGGATGATATGGCACGTCAAAGGTACGTACTCATATATAAAAAATAAAGGGGATCTTCGTATAAATGTTAAAATGTGTATAGATAGTAATTAAGTGATAGACCAACTATGGTTTCAATGGTATATATGATGATACACCATGTCCGGTACCGCTCCGGAACATACATATGCAAACCCACGTGAGCCTTCTGGATCTGTCCGAAGGCTATGCGCTAAATTGCTAGTTGAACGTATAAGACAAACCTGGTCGTACACGCACGATCAACTACACGCCAAATCCCTGACACCATGACCTCTGAGCGAAGTTCGTACAAGAAGCACGATCAGCTGTGGACCAGGCCCAAAACCCCTTTTGGCCACTATAAATACCAACCTCAGAGCCTCATTTCAACACACAGAAAATACACCCCGTAAGCTTGGTGGCGTGGACTCACGTCTTACACCGTTAGGGAACCGCCAGCAAGCCTAGTCATTCCATCTCCTCCGCAAAGTTAACCTCCTTTGTAAGCATAGAGATCACCCGTGCTTAAACAAGTGGCGCCATCCGCTCTGACAACTCGACTTTGCAACGGAATAACCAGCAATGACAGAAGAAGACCCTCCGGTCGAACCTCCGGGATTCACTCAGCCCTCCGGTTCCGGATCCAGATTCCACCAGGCTGCACAGTCCATTCGGACATCCATGCGGTTCACAGAGAGGCAAATGGATGCCATTGAACCGTTACTCGAGGAATACTTGAGACGAAGAAACCTACGAGAAGTACGCACGCAACTCAATTACGAGGAAGATAACACAGACGTTGATGAAGAAATAGAGGTCGAGGCTCCCCCAGCAAGGCAAACTAGCACGAAAGGGCAAACTACCACTACCGCCGCCACAACCGCCCCCGTAACCGTACCTAACACTCAACAACAACCCGTACCCACTGGGGGTACCAACCTGGAGCAGTCACAACCATCCGTTAGCTTACCTCCTCTGGCGGCGGCGTACATACAACAATCAGGACAAGTCTATAACCCGATGTATCATGGGTATAGCAATATAACCTAATCACACCTTCCGCAACATTTGACTCCGAGACCTCAACAACCACCTTTTCAAAGCAATTATAGCACGTATATCGCCACTCCCGCCGCACAATATAGCACACCATCGATTACACAGTATACAATGCCTTCGGTACCACAACAGATGAACACTATCCCAAGTCAACACATACCACCATTCGTCAATATGCCTACACCTGCACCTCCAATGCAGCACATGCCGCACCAACACTGGATGCTTACAGAAAAGGATATGATGGTACAGACAGAGCCCGGACCGTTCGTACAATGGATTGAAGAATACCCTCTACCGCAAGGAGCGCGTCTGCCGAAGGGCATCGATATGTACGATGGAAAAGATGATCCGGACAACCACTTGAAGCATTTTAATGGCATTATACGAATGGAAAAGTGGACGATTCCCATAGCATGCCACATGTTTGCACTAACTTTAAAAGACGCAGCAAGAGCATGGTTAGATGGCCTCCCCACAGGAAGTGTTTCCAGCTTTGAAGATCTTAAAACTAAGTTCCGGTCATACTTTAGCCAACGGAGGAAGTACAAGAAGATACACCTGGAAGCACATAACATCAAAAGAAGGAGCGGCGAAAATGTGCGGCAATTTATCACAAGATATACTGACGAAACCTCACTCATCAAGGGGCTAAATGAAGATCAAAAAATTTCAGGATTTGTGCATGGCCTCCGGCACCCCTCCTTGGTTGAGTTCCTCTCTACGGACTTACCAGGCACTTACACCGCATTAATGGACAAGGCATACGTTTTCCTAACGGCAAAGGAAACGGCAGGAGAGGTCGGGGACTCGGTTAGCATGGAACCCCGCGGTCCATGGAGACGGGAATTCGGAAGAGGTGGACGCAGAAACGGAGGCGGTCGCGGTGAGGGACATCGATATTCACCATACCCCCACGCATCCGGATCACACCAACAGCACAGGGGCACCCTTAATAATCATCCAAGACCACCTCGTGATGCCCTAGCAATGGAAAAATCACCGCTAAGGGAAAGAGCCAAAGGAAAAGCTAAAGATCCTACCAAGTTTTGTGAATACCATAATGATGTAGGGCATGACACGAATGATTGCAGGGTATTCAAAACCAAAATGGAAGAAGCCATGAAAACGGGAAGGTTGAGCAATTTACTCAAAGGAATCAAAAACCCGCGACCAAGACCGGAGTACAACAGGCACCCACCCCCGGAAGGTGCCGCACCGCAACAAGAGCCCCTCAATGAACCCATAGCGGTAGTGGACTGTCAAGTAAACCGAAACAACTTCCGGAGAGAGGAACAAGATTGGGAAAAGGTTCAAATAAGCTTCCCTACCATTAAAGCAGAAGAGGCAGCAGAAGGACCCATCTTGATACGAGCAATAATAGGCGGTCATCCAGTGCAGAGGGTACACTTGGACACAGGCAGTGGTTGTGAAATCATGTATGAGCATTGTTTCCTAAAGTTGCACACCTCGCTGAAAGCGCTAAGAAGGGACTCTACGGTTCCACTTGTTGGATTCTCCGGAGAAAGGTCGTGGCCCTTAGGAGAGGTAAAGTTGAGGGTTATCATTGGAACCCCACCAAGAACAAGAAGTGAACAGTTAACATTCGTAATCGTCAGGGCATCTTCCCCCTACAATGTAATTTTGGGGCGACCGGCTATGAGAAAGCTAGGAGTGATAACTTCTCCACTACATGCAATAGCCAAATTTCCAACACAGGCAGGTGTAGGGTGCGTAATCTCTGAGTACAGACAAGAAAGACATTGTGCCCAGGTTGAAGCCCCTACCGCAGAGAATCCGAAATCATTAACAGACAGCAGTATCCGAAGTGAAAAAGTGTTCCCCAACCCCAGGTTTCCCGAGCAGCATGCATCCATCGGCAGACAACTCCCAACGGAAACAAAGAAGCAACTGGTAGATCTGCTAAGATTAAACACTGACGTTTTCGCTTGGACACCGTCAGACATGACCGGTGTGCCTAGGCAACTTCGGATTGACGGCAAGGTATTCGACACGCAACACAGGCTAAATGCCCGACCCCACGTAGAGCCAATCAAACAAAAGAAACGGAGCCTTGCCCCGGAGAGGAGTAAAGCAGCACAAGAACAAGTCTCAGACCTAGTCAAGGCAGGAATCCTTAGGGAGGTAAAATATCAAAGCTGGGTAGCTAATCCCGTTATGGTCCGAAAGCATGACGGAGGGTGGCGAATGTGTGTAGATTTCACGGACATAAACAAGGCTTGTCCCAAGGATTGCTATCCACTACCGGAGATTGATTGGAAAGTTGAGTCTCTGTCTGGATTCCGATTAAAGTGCTTCCTAGACGCGTATAAGGGGTACCACCAGATACAGATGCATAGAGACGATGAAGAGAAAACAGCATTTTACACTACTGAAGGAATCTATTGCTTCACCAAAATGCCGTTCGGCTTAAAAAATGCAGGTGCCACTTACCAGCGTCTGGTTGACAAAGCATTCGCAGGTCAAATAGGCAGGAATTTGGAAGCCTACGTGGATGACATGGTTATTAAAAGCCGAACTGAAGATGAAATGCTATGGGACATACAGGAGACCTTCGGCACCCTTCGGTCTATTGGGATGAAGCTAAATCCAAAAAAGTGTTACTTCGGGATGGAGGAAGGACAATTTCTGGGACACATGATAACAAACCAGGGTATAAGGCCCTCCCCAGATAAGTTAAAAGAAGTCATAGAAATGAAATCCCCGAAAACACTAAAAGAGGTACAAAGCTTAAATGGGAAGCTTGCAGCACTCCATCGATTCTTGTCGAAATCAGCGGATAGATCGCTACCATTCTTTAAAACACTCAAGGGCTGTCTTGACAAACAAAACTTCACGTGGACGTCCGAAGCAGAAGAAGCTTTCGGAAAAATAAAAGAGTACCTCCACCAGCTACCAACCATGGTCGCCCCAGACAAGGGAGAAACACTGTTAGTGTATCTGGCAGCATCAGAAGAAACAGTTAGCGCAGTATTGGTGGCCGACAGGAAGGAAGGGCAAAGGCCGGTATATTTCGTTAGCAGAGTGCTGCAAGGACCGGAGACCCGGTATTCAGAAATTGAGAAATTAGCATTAGCCTTGGTACATGCAGCAAGAAGGCTTCGACGATACTTCCAAGGGCATCCAATTCAAGTCTTGACAAATAGGCCCATTAAGCAAGTCCTTACAAGACCGGAGGTATCAGGTAGATTGGCCAAATGGGCAATAGAGCTTGGTGAACATGATATAGACTTCCGACCCCGGAATGCCATCAAAGGACAAGCGCTGGCGGACTTCCTAGCAGAAACAAAACCAAGCCCAACCCGAGAAAAAAGAAAAGAGCCAGAACCAGCAGATATCGGAGACGAGTCTAGCACTGAAGACGTATACTGGAAGTTGTACACGGATGGAGCTTCCAGTTCAGATGGTTCCGGAGTAGGCCTAATACTAATCAGCCCAGAAAAACAAGAATTCACGTATGCCCTTCGCTTTGACTTCAAAGCTTCTAATAACGCTGCGGAATACGAAGCCCTGTTGGCCGGACTCCGGATAGCTAGCAAAATGGGTGTTAAAAACATACATGCTTTCGTAGATTCTCAAATAGTGGCATTCCAAGTTGATGGGACTTATGAAGCAAAGGAGTCAGCCATGAAGAAATATCTGGAAAAGGTCAAAGAAATGAAACAGCAGTTCCGAACCTTCAAAATTCAAAACATTAGCAGAACCAGAAACAAAATCGCAGATGCCTTGAGTAAATTAGCATCGACATCATTTGCGCATCTAACTAAGAAAGTATTGGTAGAAACCCTGCAGAAAAGTTCAATAGAAAAGGAGGTCGAAGTAAAGACAATCGAAGAAGAAGGTCCGACCTGGATGACACCCATCATCGAATATCTAAACAGCGGTCTTCTTCCGGAAGACAGAGATCAAGCCCGGAAGATAAGGGTAAAGGCACCACAGTTCATCTTGCGAGATGGAATCTTGTATAGAAAATCTTATCTGGGACCATTACTGAGATGCGTAGGTCCACGGCAAGCAAGAGAAGTTATACAGGAGTTGCACAGAGGGTCCTGCGGACTCCACTCCGGAGCACGAACGGTCGCATCCAAAGCAAGCACGATGGGGTATTTTTGGCCCACCATGTATAGAGATGCTAGAGAAGAGCTACAAGCTTGCGACTCGTGTCAAATCCACTGGACGATCTCAAAAGCGCCAAAGAATGAAATGATCCCAGTTACCTCTGCTTGGCCATTCCTCAAATGGGGAATAGATATTGTAGGACCATTCCCCGAGGCCCCTGGACGACTAAAATTTTTAGTAGTGGCCATCGATTATTTCACAAAGTGGGTGGAGGCCAAACCCTTGGCCGCAATCTCCGGAAGGCACATGGAAAAATTTGTGTGGGAACATATTGTAACAAGGTTCGGAATCCCACAAACGATTGTGAGTGACAATGGCAAACAATTTTGTGAAGGGGTATTCACAGTCTTCTGCAAAAATCTAGAGATCAGGCAAACTTTCGCCTCCGTTGCCCATCCGCAGGCAAATGGCCAAGTCGAAGCCACGAACAAAGAAATAGTCAGGGGCATTAAGGCAAGATTGGGAAGAAGCCAGTCCGGATGGGTCGAGGAACTCCATCAGGTGCTATGGGCTCATAGAACAACTCCCAAAACCAGTAACGGTGCGACGCCTTTCAGCTTAGTCTACGGTACAGAGGCGATGATACCTCCAGAGGTAAGCGTACCAACAAGCAGAAGATTCCTGATCGAGAAAGAGAATGAAGTGGAGCTTCGAAAAAATCTGGATTTGCTAGAGGAAAGGAGAGAAATAGCTATTATTCGAGAAGCACATCACAAAAAACAAATGCAGAAGTATTACAATCAAAGGGTGAAAAAGGACATCTTCCTACCAGGAGACTTTGTCTTCCGCAACAATGAGGCAAGCAAGACTGAGAAGCAAGGGAAATTAAGTCAGCAATGGGAAGGACCGTATACGGTCGTAGAAGCTTATGGGAATGGCTCATACAGATTAGCAACTATGGAGGGGCATGATCTTCCACGAACATGGAACGGAGCCCAACTAAAACGTTGTTACATTTAGTAAATGATAGGCACACACGACTCTTTTTGCGAAACACCATGAGTCGAAGTATTTTGTAAAAAGTATTAGCAAAGTATAGCTGACAGTTGTAATTAAAGCAGGCTCCGGCCGAAGGATATTAAAAGGCTCCGGCCACACTTTGCTTGCGTATTTAACTTTTATCTTGTTTGCATGATTAAAAGATCACATGTCTATCAAACACAATTCAAGTTCCTTAACCACTTGTCAAATAGGAAATGCACGTGCCAAACATTTCACAACTTGTATACAATTATCAAATATTTTTAAATTATCTCGCGTCCGTATACGCTCCGGCTTCGGACCAGAAACTTGTATACAATTATCAAATATTTTTGAAATTATCTCGCGTCCGTATACGCTCCGGCTTCGGACCAAAAACTTGTAAAATAATCAAATATTTTTGAAAACATAATTATTTCGCGTCCGTATACGCTCCGGCTTCGGACCAACAACTTGCATTCAATCATCAAATATTTTTGAATGGAGACAACTTATAGCAAAATTATACAAGCATTATAACAAGACAAGTCACGTACACATGCACAACCTAATAAATAATATAAGTGTCCGTAAGCACCATAAGCTTACAATTCAACGAACTAACAAAACAGAAGGCAAATATCCAGACCCATCACAGACTTGCAGTGTTTAAACATATCCGAACACACACACAAATATTCAAAACAAATGGTAAAAAAAAAAAAAAAGTGAAACGAGTCACTAAGAAGCATCATCCGGGAGGGACTCCGGTTCGATCTGCAGAATCTCACCCGCTGGGACGTCGAAGCTTGAGGCCAGACTGGTGAAGTAAGGAAAGTCCATCTCCTCTAGCTGATTCCCTGCAGAGATCAGATCCGCAAAGTCATTGGGCTTATAATCTTCAAACTCGGTGATATCCAGGTTCGGAAGCCTGTTACGAAGCCTTCCCAACGCCCGGTGTCCCCCATAATCTATTGCATGAGATTGAACAACGCTCAGCTCCTTATTAAACTCGTCACTTTTTATAAACTTCCGGATAAGCCCCGGAAGCCCCTCAACTAAGGTCTTCTTCTCAAGACGAGCAGCCTCAAGGTTCCCTTCAAGGAGGTTCTTTTCCCGGACCAGAACTGCCTCCCGATCCTGGCTAGCAAGAAGATCCCTGGTAAATCCTTCCATTTTAGCCCAAACCTCCTCATACTTGGCCTTCCAATCTTCCCTCTCAGCTTTCACTAAGTTCAACTTATCCAAGTCCTGACGAAGGGATTCCAACTCCCTCTCTACCATCTCCTTCTCACTTTGCTTGATACTAATTTCAGCCCGAAGCTCCTCAAAAACCTCCTCTTTCTGTAGCCTAGCCTCATCATTCTGGTACGCTTCCACTTTCTTCTGAAGTTTTCCGTTCTCCGTTAACAGCTTATATCGATGATCATTTGCGATAGAAAAACGCCTCATGTACTCAGCCCGCGGACAAAATATTTCACGTATAAATACAGAAATTAACAAATAAGCTCTTCGGAATAAAAAGATCACCTGAGAGGTAATGATGTTGATCAGCGCCTTGTTCGAAAAATCAACAAATGCCCCATCCGTCATATTATGGGCCATAATCATCCGAGAAGGAACCATGATGTTTCGGACATAATCGATCCTCTCCTCTTCATCGTTAAGGAGGGTCCGATGACGCAATCGAGCAAACGGGGGAGTAAAAACGCCATCTAAACCATCTCCCTCATCACCTTCTTCCCTTGGCACCTCCTCCGGTCTATCATCATCCGTATCCTCAGAAGAAGAAACACTGACAACATTCTCCTCCTTATCCGATGGGACATCCGCTAACAACCTTCCCATGGCCATCAAACCCTTACCCCTGCCAGGCCCTCTAACTTTACTCTTAACAGCTGCAGCACCCGATGACGGACCTGTAGCCTCGTCCCCAACATTAACCTTTACTTTCTTCGGTCTAGAACCGTGCGGACCAGCTCCGGCACGCTTTCGACGATGTCTCACCAAATTCACCTCTCCGGCATCAACTCTATCTTGCTCAACCCTGACCCTTGACGCAACTCCTTCCGCCGGATCCTGCTCTTGCTGAACCGGACCCTGTTCCTGTGGATCCGGACCCTGCACCTGTTGAGTTGCGGCTCCCGGAGGAGGATTCACACCGACCGGACCTACATCTGGTACAGACGTCTCCACTCGCCGAGTAAAATCTGTAAACTCCACCTCTTTAGCTTCCGGAGGGTTCGGAGTAAAGGACGCATCGTCATAACCACTTTTCAAAAACTTGGAAAGACCCATAACTGAAACGAAACCAATTCAAGTTAGAGACTGTCCTCTAAAAATGCACCTAGGTATATATAAAATGCATAAAAAAAAAAAAAAAGAGAAGAGAGAGAGAGAGAGAGGAGGAATAGGAGACAGAGAAGCAAAGAAAGTCCTATGGGGCATACCCTCCCCAGTCACACTGATAACAGGAGTAGCAGGATGATAGGCCCACACAGAAGACAACCTCGCCAAATAAAGGATAGGCTCCGGAAGAACACGGTACCGAAGTGGATGACCAATCAAATTGCCCAACAATACCTCACTGAAACCTCCAGCTGGAAACGGATCAGACAACGCTCCTTTTGATCTCTTCCGCATGATACCCGCACACCGAAACTCCGGACGAACAACTGAAGTATCAACATAAAAGAACTTCCCCTTCCACCCCTTTATAGAAGAAGGGACTCCGGTTATACACTCCCCAACACCTACTTCAGTCTTCTTCTCGAATGTAAACCAATTCCCAGCCTTTGCTAATCTAAAAAAACGACGAAACAAAACCACGGAGGGTACTCCGTCATGGGCCCGACAAGCAGCTTCAAACATCGAAATTCTCAAACAACCGAAAGGATTCAATTGCGAAACGTGACAACGGAAATAATGGAGAACATCTAAAAAGAAATCGGTAAACGGTAACCTAAGATTCCCTATCTCAAATGGAGCACAGTATAAAGTCATCATTCCGGATGGAGCATTTAAAGCTGTATGGTCCGGATCCGGGAGTCTATAACGAAAGGTGGTCGGAAACCTATACTGCGATAAGAACCACGCTAATTCATTCGCAGTCAAGCTACAACACTGTCTATCTAGATCACTCTTCGACGCCATTTAAATAAACAAATATTGAAGAGAATAGGAACGAACCTGGTAAATATAAAAGATTGTGCCTGCGGATCGGTTCCGGTTAAGAAAACGAGAGAAAGCGAGAGAGAACACGAGAAGAGAAGCGAGAATGACATCCACCCCCTCCCCCTTTTTATAGGAGAACTCTAATGAGACACACCTGTTCGAAGCGACGTTTCGGCGGCGTCCCCTTGGATCACAACACGTGTCGATGACGACTCGACGTGACGTTTCGGCGGCATCTCTCCAAAACGACACGTACATGTACCAAAAAAAAAACAAAAAAAAAAAAAAGGGGGGGGGGGGAGAGAAGAGATAATAAACAGTAACAAAAGTCGACTCTTCACGAGGCAAACATTTTATTTATGGCTCCGTACCATCGGACAACACTCCAAAACACGCTTTTTTAGCTCACCACCTTGCATTCGCATAATGCTGAGCTGGGGGGCTTGATGATACACCATACGTGTAGACTTCATAATCATGTCCGGAGCCGACTACGGATCAATAAAGTATACCATTGTCAACCCCTCCGGAGGTTATCCGGAGGAAAGACGACAGAGCACCCGCTCAATAACATAAACGACAAACACGGTCGTACACGCACGATCAACTACCAGACAAACAGCTGGTACCACGATCTCTGAGCAGGGTCGTACGAGCAGTACGATCAGGAGGGGACCAGACCCAAAGCCCCTTTTGCCCACTATAAATACTGACCCCAGGGTCTCATTTTACACACAGCAAACACTCCCCTAAGCTTGGTGGCGTGGACTCGCGTCTTACACCTGTTGGGAACCGCCAACAAGCTCGATCATTCTTTTCCCCTTTTCCTCCGCAAAGTTAACCCCCCTTTTGTAGGCATAGATACAACTCGTGCTTAAACAAGTGGCGCCATCCGCTCTGATAAATTGACTTTGCAACGGAACATACACCAATGACAGAAGAGGATCCTCCGGTTGAACCCCCGGGTTTCGACCAGCCTTCCGGCTCCGGATCGAGATTCCACCAAGCAGCGCAATCCATCCGGACATCGTTCCGATTCACAGAAAGACAAATGGAGGCCATTGAGCCATTGCTTGAAGAGTACCTAAGACGAAAAAACCTCAGAGAGTTACGTACCCGATTGAATTATGATGAAAATAGTGACGACGTAGATGAAGAAATAGAGGTAGAAGCACCGCCAGCACAAAACACTGCGACAGGACAAAACACAACTATCACACCCGCGTCCGTAATAACACCTAGTGCTCAACCGAGAGTAGAAAATACCCGTCCGGAGCAACCACAACAAACCATTAATTTGCCTCCTCTTGCAGCGGCATATGTGCAACAGTCGGGGCAAGTTTATAATCCGATGTATCATGGGTACATCAATGTCACTCAACCGCAACCCACACAAAATATAACCCCAAGGCCCCAACCACCTCCCTTCCAAAACCAGTACAGCATGTACACAACGGCCCCAACTGCACCGCAGAGAACGCCATTGGTCACACAGTATGCTGCACCTTCAGCACCATTGCAAGCAAACACCATTCCAAGTCAACAAATACCACCATTCCTTAATATGTCCATACCCACACACCCAATGCAGTACACGCCTCAACAGCAATGGATATTTGCAGAAAAAGATATGATGGTGCAGACTGAGCCCGGACCGTTTGTGCAATGGATCGAAGAATATCCTCTACCTCAAGGAGCTCGTCTTCCGAAAGGCATCGATATGTATGACGGGAAAGAAGATCCGGACAATCACCTAAAACACTTCAATGGCATTATCCGGATGGAAAAATGGACAGTCCCCATAGCCTGCCATATGTTCGCACTAACCCTGAAGGATACGGCCAGAGCATGGTTAGATGGCCTACCCACTGGAAGTGTCACAAGCTTTGAAGATCTGAAAACTAAGTTTAGATCATATTTTAGCCAACAGAGGAAATACAAGAAAATACACTTGGAGGCGCATAATATCAAAAGAAGGAATGGTGAGAATGTCCGGCAATTCATCACAAGGTATACCGATGAAACTTCCCTCATCAAAGGATTGAATGAGGACCAGAAGATCTCCGGCTTTGTTCATGGCCTCCGACACCCTCCCCTGGTAGAGTTCCTCTCCACGGACTTGCCAGGTACTTACACCGCATTAATGGACAAGGCATATGTTTTCCTAACGGCAAAGAAAACAGCAGGAGAGGTTGGAGACTCGTTCAGTACGGAATCTCGCGGTCCGTGGAGACGAGAGTTCGGAAGAGGTGGACGCAGAAATGGAGGCGGTCGCGGTGAGGGACATCGATATTCACCATATCCCCATGCACCCGGACCACATCAACAGCACAGGGGCATCCTTAATAATCATCCAAAACCACCTCGTGATGTCTTAGCAATGGAAAAATCACCGCTGAAGGAAAGAACCAAAGGAAGAGCAAAAGATCCTGCCAAGTTTTGTGAATACCACAATGATGTAGGGCATGATACGAACGATTGCAGAGTATTCAAAACCAAGATGGAGGAAGCCATGAAAACGGGAAGGTTAAGCAATTTACTCAAAGGAATCAAAAACCCACGACCAAGACTGGAGCACAACAGGCACCCACCTCCGGAGGGGGCCGCGCAGCAACAAGAACCCCTCAATGAACCCATAGCGGTAGTAGACTGTCAGGAAAGCCGAAACAACTTCCGGAGAGAAAAACAAGATTGGGAAAAGGTTCAAATAAGCTTTCCTACCATTAAAGCAGAAGAGGCCGCAGAAGGACCCATCTTGATACGAGCAATAATCGGAGGTCACCCAGTGCAGAGAGTACACTTAGACACAGGCAGTGGTTGTGAAATCATGTATGAGCATTGCTTCCTGAAGCTGCACACCTCACTGAAAGCGCTGAGAAGGGACTCTGCGGTTCCACTCGTTGGATTCTCCGGAGAAAGGTCGTGGCCCCTAGGAGAGGTAAATTTGAGGGTTATTATCGGAACCCCACCAAGAACGAGATGTGAACAGTTAACATTCATAATCGTCAGGGCATCTTCCCCCTACAATGTAATTTTGGGGCGACCGGCTATGAGAAAGCTAGGACTAATACCTTCTCCACTACATGCACTAGCCAAATTTCCAACAAAAGCAGGTATAGGGTGCGTAATCTCCGAGTACAGACAAGAAAGACATTGTGCCCAGGTTGAAACCCCTACCGAAGATAACCCGAAATCTTCAACAAACACCAGCATCCGAAGTGAAAAAGTGTTCCCCAACCCCAGGTTCCCCGAACAACATGTATCCATCGGAAGACAGCTCCCAACGGAAACAAAGAAGCAACTGATAGATCTGCTAAGACTAAACACTGACGTTTTTGCTTGGACACCGTCAGATATGACCGGTGTGCCTAGGCAACTTCGGATTGATGGCGAGGTATTCGACACGCAACATAGGCTAAATGCCCGACCCCACATAGAGCCAATCAAACAAAAGAAACGGAGCCTTGCTCCGGAGAGAAGTAAAGCAGCACAAGAGCAAGTCTCAGATCTAGTCAAGGCCGGAATCCTTAGGGAGGTAAAATATCAAAGCTGGGTAGCTAATCCCGTTATGGTCCGAAAGCACGACGGAGGATGGCGAATGTGTGTAGATTTCACGGATATAAACAAGGCCTGCCCCAAGGATTGCTATCCACTGCCAGAGATTGATTG
>JAOXNX010042508.1:0-13990 GCA_028566075.1 Solidago caesia | reverse complement strand
ATCTTTCACATACAAGGTTATCTAACCATAACCTTAAATCACTAGTTCCCCTTTTTACTCGATTTATCAAATCATGCTATCGAGTAATCTTACCATTTCAAAATCTCATTTTCGTATTCAACACAATTACCATCTCAATATGGTTATATCATCTTACACAATGTGGTTACACCACAATTATCAAAACACTCGTTTTATAACAAAAACACTTTTGACCATCTCATTATAGTCAAACACTTTACTTACTAAAACCACCATTTCTCATTTATCTACCACATTTACTATTTCCAATTAACCATTTCAATATGGTCTTACCACTTTCTTACTCAAATTTATCATTTCTCATATTACTAACTTTTCATATATCATAATATGATCTTTACCATAATTTCTCATTTTTACTCAACCTTTAACCCATTACACTTACAATAACATTATTGCTAGTAATCTCATAACTCAATCTCTATAGAAAACATCATAATTCATCTTTTCCATAAAAACCCCCAAATCAATTTATATACAATGAACCCTAAATTAAAACCAACCATAAAATCCCCAAATTTCATAAACACTAAAAACCCTAAGATTATAATCAAGAACAAAAGTGAGATTTACCTTAAATGGAACTAGGAAATGGAAAAGATGGAAACTCCAAAATCTTTCTTCTTCTTCCTCTTCTTTCACGACACACACCACACACACAAGAACCCCCAATTTGATATTACCTCAAAGATGAAATTAGATTATTATTATTATGATTTTCTTTTCTAGAAATGGAATGGAAATGGAAATGGAATGGAAATGTGTGTGTGGTGGAGGATAAAATGAAATGGAATGGATGGATGAAATGAAATGGATTGAGTGGGTGGCACTATCAATAGCCGACCTCACTAAAAAATATATGGGGATTATACCCGCTATCCGCTAAAGTTCCAACTAATTTATCGTCCTTCCTCAAAATAGAATACTAGAAACTTTTATTTATGACAAAACTACAATTGTAGATTATTTTATTACTTTTAAATCTTGGGGTGTTACAACAAGTTACAAAACAAATAATGTAAATAAGGTGGAACACAATGTAATTTTCAAGTGCATTTTATTTATTGATTGTAAATAAAATACAAGGTTGTTGCGGAACCAAGGAAATACAAATATGTAAATATCCTAACAACTTATGAATTACAAGTGATCTATACTTGGGATGTACTCTTAATAATCGAAACACTTAAAGATGTGAAATGTTCCTCGTAGCGATCTAAGAGTATATTGCACAAGTTCACCAGGAATGCTAAAGTGAATTCTTAGTTGTGCAATGCCTTCTATTTATAGGCAAAGTCTATGCTGACGTGGATTATGGTCGTACAAATATGGTTGAGAGCATTTAATGAGTTATACCAACTTCCTTAAATGTTTTGTTTAAAGTAAAAAATAAAGTTACATTGGATGTGACATATCATCTTTAAACCCAACCACTTTTACACAAAAGTGCATGCTGTGGGGACAGGATTTTCTCCAGGTAAAGTTATATAAAGGTAAAAGACATTCATCGTAATCAATGTAAAATTTTGTAATTACTTTACACCGAAAGAATCCTCCAGTCTTAATCTGGATAAGACTTCTACTAGGCACCGCTGCTGAAAGAGTCTTCTATCTTCTGTCTTCAACTTCAGTCAGAATGCTTCAGTTGATTTAGATTTGGACTGGAGTAAAGATCCAGTGAACTGAAATCTGGAGCCACCAAATTTCCTGTACAAGTAAGACGTTCACTAATTCTTTATCTATTTCTAATCTTTAAAGCTCCAGATATGCTAGTCATCTGGAGTAGTCCAGTGAGATCTGGACTAACACGAAAACCTCAATTGTTAAGGCGACCACCATTCGTGTTGTATATATGGAATGGGTCGAACAATTCAAAATTAAGGTTAAGCGAAGAAAGGTCTTCCGACAAGGTGACTCACAATTTGAATGGTGTTACATTCATGAATGAACCCTTATATGGTGCAAAAACCCTTGATATTAACAATACAAGAATAAGCCTCAATTATTTAACCCTAAATCGCCTGAAACAGGCCTTGGTCATGAATGAACCCATAAACATGGTCCGTGAACTCCTAAGCCTAATAATAGAAGAATAAACCGCAAATCTTCAACCCTATTTAGTAAATCGCCAAAAACCAATTGGAATTTGCGTTAAGTGGGGAGACCCCCTCTTATAGTAACACAAGATTTAAATGTTTAGAACTCATGCTTGATCCCCTAAGCCTAACAATATAACAATAAGCCACAAATCCTCCACCCTAGTTGGTAAATCGCCAAAAATCATTTGGTATTAAGGTTAAGTCACGAGAAATTCTCCTACATAATGAGACCCACAAATTTAATGTTCCTTGGACTTCGCTAACGAGGTCGAGAATTGGTCAATAAATGTAAGTACTTGTTTCCAAGTTTAGAATTGTACTTATAAAACTTTACTCTTCCAAGTTTATTAGTTTCTTCCAAGTCTTTCGTGTGCGTGTATAATACCTCCAAATTTTCTTCCAAACCGGTCTTTTCTATTAGTTCCTCTCGTATTTAAAGTCCAAGCTTTACAAGTGGTTTGTAATTCCATGTACATCAACAGGGTTCAAACAAGATCATTCTATCAGATGATTTACGTGTTCTTCTCCAACGCTGATAATGCTGGCGTTAGGTAGTTATTTGCTTTGTCGGGTAGATGTGCCACCTACACAGAGAAACACATATAAGTATGAGGTTTTCTTTCTTGGAGGCAGTGTGAAATTAATATAGAATATTTTTTAATATAATGAGTAGGAAATGCAAAGTGTTGGTAATTATGAACATATAAGCACACATGCAATTCAGATTAGAGTCTCTCATACAATTTGTTTTTTTTTTTTTCAAATAACATTTTTAAACATGTATCCTCTACATCAAATAGGGTTATACTTGAATAGGACCTTGAAGTCATAACAGTCCTTTAAATTTAAAGTGTGACATAGACGAAAAACTTGGAGCAGTAAACATTATAACTACTGACGTGTACATGTCTTACC
Source organism: Solidago caesia (assembly GCA_028566075.1). Classification (NCBI taxonomy): domain Eukaryota; kingdom Viridiplantae; phylum Streptophyta; class Magnoliopsida; order Asterales; family Asteraceae; genus Solidago; species Solidago caesia. Next base: position 10,934 of record JAOXNX010042508.1, on the reverse strand, counting down.
AGCTCATACAACTCCTTTCCTGGCTCAGCAACATATTCATAGCATACCTGCTCATAACATGATCAATGGTTGAATTCAACATAAGACATCTAGGATGAAAGTAAATAATATGTTACCGACATCAAAGCTCTTGTTCCTTGCAGTTGAGTCATGCAACGCTTTTACACAGATATCAGCCACATCAGCACAACTGATCCCCTACAAGAAGTAGCCCTAATGCTAAGCTTGGGCAGCGTGTCAATACTTATAATGAACTATTTATTAAATAGCCATCAGTATTCCTACCTGAGATATCCTGTTTCCTTGGTCAAAAATGAGAGCTCGTTGTCCCCCAGGTTCTTCCTAAAAAACCCAATGTCATAAGCAAATTAGATGGCAAAAGCATATCATAGACAGGATGAAACCAAATATGACTATGGTAGTTAAAGCTATTGGTGAAATAAAGATGGTAAAAGGATCATGGTTACTATATTTTTTTTTTGGTAGACGGAAAAACAATATATCTGAAGTTATATGAAGTAGCAAAATATTATGAAGCAAGCTAATATAAAAACAGTTGCCATTTAGTTACTCAAGAAAAAGGGGGGAAAAGTAACTCAAGAAAAGCTTCCTCGTAAGGCACGACAATAAATGGAAACATGACACGAACAAAATGCAAAACTAAATCCAGCCAAAAAAATGGGACCAACGAATTATGCGGGTTGGGTTCAGGTCAAACGAGGTATGGAGTATTGAATGAGGTATAAATATAGAACTTATTGATATTGCTCAAATTGGGATCAAGTCAGATGGACTGATGTTGGCTGAAGTTGGAAAATGTGCCACGTCTTGACATGCCAATCTCACTGTCAATGTTATATGAACCTAAAGGGTCACATATAATGCACATACCACAGCATTTGCTTTTTGAATATAATGACAGTTAAACTTTGTGTTTTGGATTGTATTATTGTATCTCTTGTATTAAATGAAGGTATTTTACCGGCATCAAAAACCTTAAGGGTAGGTCATGATGGGGATCCAATGTGGTTCCCGGGACATGGTGCCCTCCTTTACCTTTTTTTTATTTTTTATTTTATTTTTTATGAGAATAGGGTTACAGTATATAGAGATTACATTAACATTCCACACCCTCTAATATATAAATAATATAATACAAGTGTAATTGTCTAATATTCCCCATCAAGCTAAGGCCGAGGTGCAAGCCTTAGGTTGGACCGTAAAAGCATAAATCGTTGTGATGATAATGGCTTTGTGAAGACATCGGCAATCTGGTCATCTGTGGAGATAAACATAACTGAGAGTGTTCCTTGAGCCACCTTTTCTTGAACAAAATGAAAGTCAACTTCCACGTGTTTGGTCCGGGCATGAAAAATTGGATTAGTAGACAGGTATGTGGCTCCTAAATTATCACACCATAAGGTGGGAGCTGTCTTTAGCGAGACCCGAAATTCACTTAACAAATCTTGAAGCCAAGTTAGCTCCGCAACCATGGCTTGTACTCGGATTCTGTGGATGACCGAGAGACAGTCTTCTGTTTGCATGCAGCCCATGAAACAAGGTTAGATCCAAGATATATGGCATATCCCCGGTGGATCGACGGTTATCCGGGCAACCAACCCAGTCTGCATGAGAGTATGCTGTGAGAGATGAAATGTAGCATCCGTATAAGCATGAAGATGTATGTCTGAAGCCTGCTGAATTTTGAGACCAAACGCAACAGTGCCTTGTAGATAATGAAGGATCCGTTTGACCGCGGACCAATGGTTCTCAGTATGAGAATGCATGAACTGGCATACTTTGTTGACCGCAAAAGTGATGTCTGGTCGAGATAGGATAGCATACTGTAAGGCACCAACAATCTGTTTATAATGAATTGGGTTCTCGAGAGCAGGACGGTCCCTGCCTGAAGATGAGTTGTGGTCGTGATACGAGTGCTGAGTTTGTGGACCATATCATCAATAGCTCGAGAATTATCGCCAGACTGGGTAATGTCATCAACATATACACAAGAATATAAAGAAGTGTACCATGTGAGGAGTAAACAAATAAGGATGGATCCGTGCGAGACCCAAAAAAGCCGAGAGCCTCTAATACACCAGAAAGTCTATGAAACGATGCCCGGGGGGCGTGTTTTAGCCCGTATAATGACTTATGCAACAAACACACATGATCCGACTTCGCGGGATCAACAAAACCCAGGGGTTGCTCAAGATAAACAGTTTCCTTCAACTCTCCGTAAAGGAACGCATTATGAACAACCCCGGTTTTTTTGGCACTCGGTTCCTTCGTCTTAAGTAAAGTTCAGGAGCCCACGTCGTTAGCTAGCGGACACACATAGAGTGTGACCTTCTTCGATAGTCTCTTTCATCATAATATTGAAAGCTTCCCTGCCCAATGCTTTGTTAATGTTAGAGTTTGATATCAAGATGAAAGGGAAAGACAATAAGAAAGTCTTAGCTTTCCTAGACTGCTAGTTGGCTTACGCACCTTAAGGGCTTGAAAAAGTCAAAGGGGCCATTACTGAGTAACAGCCGGAGAAAGTACAACGCGAATGGTGGTCGCCTTAACAACTGGACTAAAAGTTTCCAGGTAATCAATGCTCGGGCTTGTTATAAAGGTTGGAGGTGTGGGTTGTAAAAGATTTGGCGTTGTATAGCGGGTTAGCTTTTGGGTTTTGTCTTAAGTTTGGAGGTCGGGTACCGTTTGAGATTGGTGGAACAACTGCGTTTGAAGGTTGTGGTGAAGGTATAATAGTAGCAGGTTGTAGTGGTGGTGAGTTGGCAGTCGTGGGTTGCTGAGGTGGAACAGTGGCAGCTGAGGACTGCTAGTAACTGTCAAAAGCAGAAGTAGTGGGTTGATGATGGCGTTGGTAAGTGTGAAGAGTGGGAGTGGGTGTAAAGTTGTTCGGATTTAGATTGTCATTTGGAGGAGGGATGGTTGTGGTAGGAGTAGGTTTTGGATCGGCAATAGGAGGTTGTTGCGGGCTAGAAGGTGAGGTAGGGGCGGTTGTGTTTGAAGGTGTAGAGATGGAGGTGGTTGGTGTTTGAGTAATGACAGGTTCAGGATATGATAGATATGATATGGGGTTGGGATAGGATGAAAAATATGGCTCAGGTTGGATAGGTGTAGAGACTCTAGTTATTTGTGAAAGAAAGGGAAAGTGGTGTTCATTAAACCGCATATGACGACCAATGTAAATGCGGTCGGATGACGGATCGAGACAACGATAGCCATGATGTGAAGTGCTATACCCGAGAAAAACACTAAGGGGTGGAGCGAAAATCCATTTTGTTTGGATGGTAAGAACAAAGGCGGGGATAACATTGGCATCCAAAGACCCGAAGAAAGGAGAGATCAGGTTTGCTTTTGAAGAGGTGTTCAAACGGAAATACGGTGGAGTTGGTACGAGTAGGCATGCGGTTTATAAGATAAACTGCAGTATCAAAGGCATTATGCCAGAATCGTTGTGGGACATGGGATTGTGCCATTAATGTAAGACCGGTTTCTACCACATGACGGTGACGTCTCTCAACAACACCAATCAGTTTGCACTCTTAAGTTTAGTAGAAAATTGTCGTTCAACCATGGCAACAAAACGTTTAAATACTTCAAAGACATCATATTTGTGTTTTATGATCAGATGATGATAAATGGAGTTTGGAAGATTTTCCAACAGACCAAGAAGTACAATGAAAATCAAATCTTTGTTAGAGATAGGTAAACAATATTTAAACAGCATAGTTTGAAACAACTGGGAATGTGGATGTCCCAAGCGATGATGCCATGTAGTTGTAAAGGTTCGAGTGGTCGAGAAAGCAACTTTGGGAATTGGTTGATTGGTTGGGAAGTTGAGTTTGTAGAGTCCTCCATCACTTGGACCAATGAGAAGGGTAATGTGTGTATGTATATCTTTAACAGTAAAGAATATGGGGTAAAAGTTAAAGTAGACCTTGATGTCACGGCAAAATTTTTGAACAGAAAGTAGATTTTGTTTGATTTCATGAACATGAAGAATATTGTTTAAGGAAAAAGTTTTGTTGGGTGAACAAAAGTATGTCCTTGATACGCTTTATGAGTGTAGGTTATTAGGATGCAAACCAGTCGAAGCCCCATGCTCTCTTCAGGATAACTACTTCCCAAGCCTCGAAGTCCTATGAAGGATCCAAAGTGGCATACAAGATTAGTTGGTTATCTAAACTCGACTTGATATATCTTTTTCAGCAAGCGTTTTGAGCCATAATATGTTTGATCCATACACAGGTCATTGGGATGCAGCTCTTCGTGTTTTGAGGTATCTCAAAGGCATGCGAGGCTTCGGAATACTATACTCAAATCAGGGTCTTTGTCTACTTCAAGAAGATAACTATAGGGTATTGCATATTTGTCGGTGGGAACCTAGTTTCATGAAAAGCAAGAAACAACACATCTACTCTCGATCAAGTGCTGAGTGATTACAGAACTAGAGTACTTAAAGAACTAGGAGTCATAACTAATAACTTGATGAAGCTTTATTGTGATAGCCAATTAGCCATTCATATAGCCAAGAAGAATCAAGTATTCCATGAGAGAACCAAACACATTGAGATTGATTGTCATCTCATTAAGGACCATGCTGTGGGAACACAGTTAAATCCTCTGTCCATCATGCTGGTGCACATTAGGACTCCACATCGGCTTGCAGACATTTTCACGAAACCACTACGGTAATCACACATATATTCTATTTGTAGCAAGTTGGGCATGATTAACATCATTGATCTAGCTTGAGTAGGAGTCGTATAGATAAATACCTTACACCTTGATCAATAGAGCATACAGAAATATTCATTCCCTCTCTATTCACAAAACCAACCTAGAATTGTCGGCCCGAACAGCTACTCCTGTTTCTTATATTGTTTAAACTGATTTAAAGGATAACATGCCATGTCTACTCTATCCTCCCATTTCATATGAAAGAACGGATAAAGTAAAATACAATTTAATAAGACTGGAGTGATTGGTCAAATTGGAACTATTTTATAATCCAAAAATGCATCACTTAACTCATAAATACTAGATGTGATGAACTCACCATTAACGGACCAGGACGAATTATAGTGTACCCAAGGCCTGATCTTCTCAACGAATCCTCTCCAGCCTATAACGATCTCAACTTACAAGTAAGTTGGTGTAACACAATACTAACATAACAATATACCAAGAGATAACAGACCTTCTTGGCTCTCAAAACCTGCTCCCTTCTGCTACTTTCAATTCCCGAACCTGTACATGAGACTAAGATGAAGTCTGTTTCTTGTCCCGTCTGCAAAACAGATTATCATTCAAATTCAAAAACCCGGATGAATAACTTACAAGATAGGCATATCTGATGGGAACCTATCACAAAGACACAAACTAATATAATGTCAATCGAACCCATGTCTTATTAGTTGAAATCAATTCGTTGTGTAAATAAAAGAAAAAACCAAACTTGCATGATCATGAAAAAGAGAAGACCTGAATGGCTTACGAACATGGACAAAACTGGTTGCTTTCCCAATTCCCAATAACCTACTTTCGAGAGGTAAGATGGACTTATTCAATTAATTCAAGGATAATATTCTAATAATCCTATATTTAAGGGAACTATAAAATAACCTAATCAATAATAAACCCTAGCTGCCATGGGCCAAAACCCATAGGTGGGACAAACAAAATGTTGTGTGAGCATGAAGCTCTAGTTCTAAATACAACTCTCTATCTAACTCTAAATATAAAAGTGATGGTTAAATAGCTATTAGCAATATAACTCTACAAGTTATAGTAATAATCCAATGCAATTAAAGAATTTTGAATGTTTATATCATCCTAAAAAAGTGTTACGTGGTTATTACATATTGTGTAGTTTGGTGTTATAATAGCATAATGTCATAAGTAGAGGGGAGTTAAATGTAATTGTTTGAGAGTTGGTTAGTTTGAGCGGGAAAAGTAGTTGTAACCGAATTGTAACAACTTTGGCTATATAAGCCACTATCACTAATGAATACATAGCTTTGTGTGTGAATTTCTTTTCTCTTATTAGATTTCTCTCTTCCATCATATCAAAAAGTCAGACGGTACAGTGCTATTGTTACAAAAGTACTTCTGGTTATAGCTAAAATAAATCCTTTTCTCTAAAAGCCTAGAGTTGTGAATATTAACAAAACATAACGTGGGGCATGATGAGAAATCTTCATAATTCCACAACCCCACAAGTACCATAAACCAAAAACATAAAATGAACTTGAAATTCGTTTGTGGAAAATGTGAAAGGAGGATAACTCTCGCATAAAAGTGGAGGTCCGAGGTCCAGCGTTCAAATCCGACTAGGTGCAAAGAACTTCTAGGAGTCACGTCCGCCTTCATAAAAGGGGTGTTACCTGGTTTATGTGGAGGGGGCGCTATGGCTAAACCCCGTGTATTAGTAACCCACCAAAGGTGGAGTCCATAACATGGTCTACAAAAATAAAACATAAAAAATGAAATATGAAGGATATAGTAAGAATGGAAAAGGGGAAGACCCAGCTCTCTTAGAGAAATAACAGCATGGAGAAACTTCAAAAACTACTTACGGGTAATGCTTTTATATATTCCAATATCATTTGGAAGCTTCTCATGTCCTGGTTCGTTCCAACAGGTCCTTCAGCAGGTCTCTATCAAAAAGAAAAGATAACTCGGCCATCAGAATTCATAACATAATCTTAGTTCATCCAAACGATTTAATGACTTCTACATCTAAACGAACTTTGCATAGCAAATAACTTAGTCATACAAGTACTTGCATAGTTGTTTTATAAATAGGACTAAGCTAAAAGGATAAAAGAGAGTCCTTTGCTAAAAATGGAATGATACTATTGCATCATTGTTACTGACTTAAAAAGCCATACCAAGCATTCAAAATTCGACATTTGACGTTTGACATATAACCTGACATTCCATATATTCCATATACAAGTTACAGGTGGTTCCCCGCCCTTAGCTTGAGGACATGTATTGTGTACTAGACTAGAAGATATAATTAGAACAGTTTATTTACAGGTTAACTTATTTAGATTCCATGGTTTTCCAATAAAAATGTATCAAGGGATGTTTGGGATTGCTATATCACAAAATGCTTATTTTAAAGTGTTTATTTCTTATAATTTAGTTAAAAAGTGAAAGCACACAAAGCCATGCATTCCTGTCGAAGTCACACCGAAAGTATTCGGTCTTATCTAGCCTCATCCACAAGCCATTGTCTTCTAAGGCTTCCCACCACCGCTCTAGTCTAAGCTCATTCGTCGTCTCCCGAGACTAGCATGATATTGTCACCAAAATCAAACACTAGAGGATACTCTCATTCAGCTTTCTCAAGTAAAAAGGTAATGGGCTAAGGTAGAACCTAGTGTAAACTTACTTCTATTGGAAAATACTGTGTTTCCCACTAGGGTTTGTAAGCAAGTCTTCGCCCTTTTGTACATATCCTCATAACTCTAATGTATATCCCTGAGGCTCCTTTTCCATATAGGGTCCTCCAAATTCCGTGGATCACTATCATACGCTTTCTCCAGGTAAAGGAATGCAAATGCAGATCTCTTTGTCTTTCCATGTGCATCTCCATAAGGCATAATGTGTAAAGCCTCCATCGTGAACCGCCTTGGCATAAAGCCAAATTGATACTCTGCCAACTTCGTTTCACAAATTAGCCTTATCTCAAGTTGTGAAAGGCTCAAAGCACACTAAAGCGCAAAGATTCCTGGGGATTGAGGCGCAAAGCGCAAGCCTAGATGCGGGCTTGACATAAGTATGGCGCATCGTTTTAAAAAAAACTTCAAATACTATATGTAATAATGTGAAGGGTAAAGGACCAAGTAGTAGGATAATAATAATAAAAATATGAATTTAAAAATTAAGTAATGTCATCATATGCTTAAGACTAGAAATTAGGCAATTAGTCATGCAAAAGCTAGATGATTTCAAAAGCTAGAATTGTCTAGTGTAAAAAGACTAAGTCATCATGTAGTGTCATCACTCATCGCTCATCAAACTCATCATCATCATCAAGCACAAGTTTCTCATCATTCTCCTAGATTCAAGCTTGTCGATATCTTCTTATTCGGTATCACTATTCACTAAGATGCCAATGTCATCTTCATCAATCACATTATGGCTTTTTTAAGGTTTATATTTGTAAGTATCGGGTGGGAGTTACACACTTACACACATTTGAAGGCGCACCTTAATAGGGCATGGGCTCGCTCAACGCCCAGAGCTTTAGTGGGCATCACTTGGATATCAAAAAAGCCCCAATATTTGACCCTAAAGGGCTTTAGGGCCTAGAAGCACCCAAATCTACACTTTCTCCCAAAGCTTCATGGTATGACGAAAGTTTTATGCCGCTATCGTTGCTACAAATCTCCATGTCGCCTTTGTTCTTATAGATGGGGATAACCTCACCGAGTCTCCATTCCTTTAGCATTTTAGGGCTTGTCAAGGTCTTGTTGAAGAAGTTTGTCAACCAACTTGGCCCTACGTTTCCTAGATACCACCATGCCTCGATGGGTATTTGATCGGGTCCTACTGCTTTTCTTCTCCCTCAACGGGTCTTGTTGAAATGCAAATATCCTTTAGCTAAAGATAAATAAGAGATAATAAGTCGTTCACAACATGATACTACCCCTTTTCTTTTTCCTCTTTGTTTTTACAATTTTCAATTGTTGATCTCATAACCTATGAGAATAGTTCTACAATCCCAACCCTCCAAGTTATTAAGAATTTACTCGAACATTGATCCCTTCCAACAATAATAATTACTCAATCATTAATGAACAAAAAGGAGGTCGAGTCCGTATCAAGATGCACAATAAACCTCATTTAGAAGAAAACTAATAGTAGAAATATATTTTCAATTGTCTAATTAAGTCCATCAAGCAAGAATCATAAGATAAGCTGCTGCAAGTGTTGTGAACATATATATGCATTCCGTACTTTATTCTCTATCCTACAATTCACATCCAATAGTAATAAGGCCAGAGATGATAATACTAAAAATACTGTTCCCCTTTCCCTATATATCTTTTCTTATCATATACACGCATGCATATCTTATCTCCTTTTTACCATCATAACTTGTGAATTCATATACCAAATGTAAGAATGAGATAACTTTGATAACACGTAGGAAATCATGGCTTTTATGAGTAATCTGAGATTGAACGGAAAATAAACCTGTCTTCTAGGTTCAAAACGTATGGTCAGGGTGTGTATATGGAATGGATCCAATGGTGGATCAGCTGGATTCACTGCACGAAACGAACTAAACGGTACTCTTACCTAGCAAGACAAAAATGGGAGAATGTGAGAGTTAAGATTCCCGTATGTGAAAAGCAAAAAAATTTAAAAAACATTGTTAATTGGCAGTGAACCTTAACAAATAATTCATACTAGTTTAAGGATAAGACAACTCACCCTGCAAAACCCTACTTTTGTACTAATTCTAGAAAAGTACAGATTGCTCTGGCTTGTGTCTGCTGAAGAAGCGGACTCAACAATTAAAACATATGACCTTCCATTCCCTCCTATAGAAAGTACGAGACCTTCATACCTGAAGTTGGGCGACTAGACTTTACATATGCAAGAGTACAAATATTGGAAGATCGATAGTTCTGCAAATAGAATCTAGTTAGAAACCCGGACCATCAGCAATTTAAGAACTACCTGTCTAATGTGCTACCAAGAGGAAGTGATAGTTTAGTTGACAGTTCCACATATCCTCCACGTGTAAAAACATAACCTATTTACATTGCAAAGTGTTAGGGTTGCAGACAAACTGTTGAATTCTTATAACATCAATCATCTATATGCAGAAAATATATACTCAGCTAGAAAATATTATGGGCCCTAAAGTTCCATTCACAACAGACAAGCTTTGTAAAATGAACATAATCATGTTCTAAAGAGAGAAATATTGTACGGGGGAGAGTAGTTACAAGATAAAATGCTAGCTCTGTAATTATAAAGGGAGTACACATGTTATACAAGACTCTAACTACTCCTGCCTTCCTATAACAGATTATAGCAGAAATAGTACAACAGTCAACAAAATAAGGCAAGTGGATTAGAAATTCATTAAAAGTGTAATTAAGTGTGTTAAAAAAAGAATACTTACCGGGCTAAAAGCCTTTTACCCAAAAAAAAAATGTGTTAAGCAAAGAAATAAATTTATGTTCAATAAATAATAAATTAATGTAGTAGGTAAGGGGTAAAATAGACAATTCGCATATCAAATTTTTAAGAGATCCAACAAGTGGTGTTATTATAACAGTTGATAGATAATATATATATATATATATATATAGGTTCAAGTTCAAATAAAACAAATCAAATAAGAAGGCTTTTAAGGAAAGAAGGCTAAGAAGGTAGGTTTTTTATTTTATATTTTTTACCTTGTTTTATTTTTTTAAATTTTTTATAATATAAACCCATTCCAAAAAAAATAAAAAATTCTAAGGGCGGAGCCAGCACGGCTGTGGGCGGTGCCCGTACTGTAGATCACAACCATCACTGATCACCGCATCACACCCCCACCATTTCCCCCTTTATGATTTATGAATACCCTTAAAGGCGGAGCCCGTACCGTATCATCATCGGAAAAAGATGACTTTTAGGTTTTTAGATTTTTCTCTTTTTTTTTGGAATGGGTTTTTATCAAAAAATATATAAAAAAAAATAAAAAACAGGATAAAATGAATGAATTAAAAAGCTTCTTCCAAGAATCCTACTATATAATTAAAAACCAAACACTTGTGTAAGAAAGTATAGAAGATAAATAGATAATGGTCCGATGAATTAAAAAATTTATTATTTTTCATAATTAAAAATTATAAAATATAAGTTATAATAAATTAAATTGATAATTAAATAAGGTAATTGTA
>JAOXNX010042458.1:0-14002 GCA_028566075.1 Solidago caesia | reverse complement strand
AACATAAACATCCAAATAGTTCATTACACAACATAAACATTTGGGGATAGTTCATTGCATCACCAGACACTAAATCCTTTTTATAAAAAGGACCAAGTTCAATTCATGTTTTCCAATTGATGATTCGCAACTATATTTTTATAGTTAAAGTCTCAAAATCGGTTCATTTTACATATAAAATGTTCAACTTGCACAGCCAAAACTTAAGATAATCCATACACTTCCACGTATACTTTAACTATAGCATGTTACAATTTATTCTATAACAAATTTCATATAAACATTCAATACATACAGCTGCATACAATATGACAACTAAAATTAATCAACAAACCATGGAAACTTCGATTTCTATATGGAACGATTCAGTAGAATATTAGGACTTAGAATGTACCTGAATTGATTGTGTTTTTCAGCTGAAATTCGATCAAAAATTCCCTAGAAATGTCCGGTTTTGATGATGGAATTAAAGAAAAGGTGTGTGTTTTGAGATGATAATTTCCTTGCATGTAGAAATGATTCTTTTTGGTGATTAATCTTTTGTTTATGCAGGATTTTTCATGCCTTGACAAGTGGCATAGCATGCATATTAACATGTTTTATCCACTAAATAGTTTGGTAGAGTTAAATAGACTAACATCCGTTAGTTGTAGGACGAATTTTGTAAGAACTTTAACGACATTGTTTGGCATTCCATTAGTTACTGTACAAGTCATTAATATACAACTACGGTAGATCCATCAAAAGTAATGGTACCAATATCACCACCTTTATATTTATGTGTGTGTGAGGGGGGTTAGTTCAAAATATAAGTTTCTTAAAATGAGAGGAGTAAAAAGTTTTTTAAAACACATCCATAACATGCTTTAGACCCCATACGCATCCCGAACGGATCCAAACCCTTAGCGTGAACTTGGGTCGTCCACTTGAATACACCTCATGTGAAGTGCTGATTAATGTGCATATCGATACAACTTAAGTTGCATCACAATGATGTAGCTTAAAAAACTTCATATTCTTTTCATTTTATATAACCTTCCCACCGGAACTTTTCTCGTAAACAATGTTATGAATATAATTGTAATAAGAATAAAATCTTTGAAATTATTTGTCCCCAATGTTTGATGCAAAAATTGATTGATAGAGTTTGTTTGGTTTGGAATTGAAAAAGATTCTTAATTTCTGATAGTTAAATTTTGACAGGATTCGTCTTAATTAGATCAAACTGATATATTACATCGTGCATAATACTGGTCCTTTTGTGAAATTCTTCCCTTTTTTTTTGACTAGAGAGAGACAATATTTCAAACATAAGAATGTTCAAGAGGAATTCCCATATATGATTCAAAGTTGTATTCTAACTTCCCATCTTTGAAGGGTTTTTTTTTTTTTTTTTTTTAAAAGAGAATTACTCTGGTTAGATTCCCATGTTTGAAGCTTGGAGAATAAATATAACTTAAATGTCATAGTGTCATTTTTTTAACTTTCATTCGAGCTGCGTTTGGCTTTAGATAATTTATAATACTTTATTTCCATATTTTGGCATGCTTTTCTGGTATGATTTTCTTGATGATTACCAACCGGGAATTGAATGATATGAACATTGTCGATATGTTAAACATTGTTGAATTGAACCTAGAAAGGGAATTAAAGTTTACTTAGGCATCAAGGGATCGACACTTGGATATAGAACCTAAGTAGAGAAATCATCATCAACCAAGCTCACCAAGCGGTTGTAATTTATGAACAGATCAACATTGTAATGGCAATTGCATGAAGGGGTTAAAACCTGCTTAAAATGACAAAACTAAGCAAGTATCAGTCGAAAGAATGATAAACTGATGTTTAGAGTTTTTGCCAATGAATGATACCATGTAAAATAAAGAGAGATATTTTATCATCATAAGGGACTTCTCTGATCAGCCTTTTGCTTGCGGTAAGTAGTTCAAGAAATGTGTGTTATACGCTTGTTTATAACTGACTAGATGGATGCCCGTACAATGCGACGGCGATGGTGGTGGCGACGGTGTGGTGGTCGAGTCAACCGGTGGTGGTGGTGGTGACTGGTGGCGAGTAATGTAGGTTATTGATGTAAAAGGTACTTGATGTAAAATGGGGGTAGTGTAGTTATTTTAGGAGTTGAAAGATACATATTGTAAATAGACAATATACTTTAAATCATCATTTGAGAAAATGAGGGTTTACTTTTTATATATGAGTAATTTTTTATATAGGAGTAAAGATAAAAAAAAAAGTTTATATAGTATAAAGACCAAAGACATGCGAGCTGTAAAATAACTAATAACTAAAATGCTAAATTTTGGGGAACAAAAATTAGCCCATCGTCTTGGCCAAGGCGAGTGTAGATTGATCAGAAAGAAGACAAGGTATTGATGTGGTTAATAACTTTGATTAACATCATTTGAAACATTAATTTGTTGTACGATGGTAATGCTATTTTTGTGTATTTTACACTGTATTAGAAATCACCAAAACAGACAAGGTACATGTATATTAAAAGTAAGGTACAAATCCAGAGTAAGACACAACCCTGATTGCATATACAAGCCATTTGTAGCATACGGTCTGGGTTTTGTTAACGTTTGATCTGAGCAATCACTGATTCATAAGATATGGCCATGAATATGTAGGAAAATTCGATCGCTACATCTAAAATTGGGTCAACCGGCGGTGTAGTTATCTCCAATGATTCAAATTTATTAATACTTAACATGCTAATGGGTCAAACAAGCCAAATATCAACAACAACAACAACAAAAAAGGTTTTCAAAAGCTTAAAACCTCATAAATTGCTTTCTCATTAAAAAAAAACACTAGATTACTTTAATAATATAGTTTTAAAAACTTTAACTAAACATTACTTATTTATTAAAAACATATTATGAACTGGACAAAGAAGGTGTTGACAGGTCAGCCTAACCTTACTGGACTCGTATTCACATGACTGCCACTGCCTTTACGTATGTAGACTGCCTAAAAAAAATGGAACAGAAGTGTATGGCAAGGCCTACTACAAATAAAGTGTCATTCAATGACATAAAAAATGTCACAAAATGCGAAATATGTGTCATTAAAAGCCAACTTAAGATGCAGTGACACACACACAAAAGTATCACTAAAATGCATATAGTAACTCCTAAGAAATGTGTTAGTCTTGAAGTTAATCTCAATCAAATAAGAATGAAAACACAGCTAAATTTACCAAGTTCTTAACGCCCTCTAGTTTGTCAATTATCACTGGCACGTCATCAATCAAATTCTGAAATATCCTTTGCATTTTGTTTGCGATCACTCTAGCTTCTAGCTTCTCACATTGAATTCAATCACATAATTAAATATAAAAAATTAAAAATCTGTGAGGAGAGAATATAAATAAAGATATAATGTAATAATGTAATAATGTAATAAAAATATAAATATAAAAAAAAATTAAAAATCTGTGAGGAGTAGAGAATATAAATAAAGATATACTGTAATAATGTAATAAAAATATATAGATATAGATATAGATATAGATATATACCCTAGTTTCCCCGACGACCTGTCCGCCACCTCCGCTGCTCCTGCCTTCGTTACCAGGGATAGGAAGTTGAATTGCAGCATTGTCCACATCATCCCTTTCAGCATTTTCACCCACAGCCGCAACTCCGCCGCCGCCGGGCTCATCTGGGTTCACATTTTCACCTTCACCCACACCCACACCTACGTCGTCGACGGGATCATCTTGGTTCACATTTTCACCCACAGCCACAACTCCGTCACCGCCGGGCTCACCTTGGTTCACAATTTCACCCACACCCACACCCACAGCCGCAACTCCGCCGCCGTCGGGCTCATCATGGATCGAAAATGAATCTTGTACACTTGTGTCATTTTATATAACATTATCATTGAAAACAGCGGTCGGGCAATGTGTCGGCTTGAAGAAGATTATTTGTCAAATTTTCAAGTCCCACAACGTTCGTGGGATGAAAAGGTTGTCGCAACACTTTGGATTGACGGGGAAATACGGGACAGAAGGGTCCACATGTATCTTTGCAATGCGTAATTGAACACATTTGGAACCTCCTGGAAAACTACCGTCAACGTTGACGTAATGTAGTCTTTTATTTTTAGGAAATGTAGTTTTTTATTTTTAGGAAATGTAGTTTTTTTTTTTTTTAGGAAATATAATGTTTTATTTTAATTAATGTAATGTTATTTTTATTTTATTTTGTGTTTAAATAATAAAAAAAATTATGTGGTGATGATGTGGAAATAGGAAGTTGAGAATTTGGGGAGAATGGTGCTATTGTTAGTAGGGAGTAAATTCTGGATAAATTCTAAGAGGAAAAAATGATGTGACGCTGATGTGGCAGTGAGAATTTGAGAATTTGATGGCATTGTTGGGAAGGGCCTAATCGCCAACACTTCTAACTCTCGACTTTTCACACTATAATCAATTGTTCCGACACTATTCGACCTAGAAACCTGTAATCTGTACATATATTAGGGCAGACTGAGTGGAGTGTAGTGTTCTAGCCGGGCTCCTCCACACCGCCCGCGGTGGCCGGATTGGTTTGGAATGTATGGTCAGCAGGTAAATAGCCCGGTGATGACAAACTCAAAAGTGACCGTTGGAGGATCAAATCTCTATTAATAAATAAAAATTCATGTTTGTGGTGACTGCGTGTTGATGGCTTTAGTAACATTGGTTTTGTGTACAATGTGTTTTACTAATGTCACCATAATTGTTTTTTTTTCTTTCTAAAGATGAACAATACTTTTTACAGCGGAATTATATTCGCATTGGAAAAAGAAAGAATAAAGAGAAAAGAAAGATAGATAGAGACAAGGGTTTTAAAAAGGAAGGAGTTGTGAAAGTGAAGATGAAGAAGGTGTTTTTAGGGGGGGAGTGAAATGTGGATGGAATTTACGGTGGGTTGAAAAAAGCAGTATTAATTGCGGTAGGTATGACTTGTCAATCTCTTGGCAGCTTAGCTTTCTGGATATATAGTAGTAGTTGTGATAGGTTATGAGTAGTAATTGCTAGAGGACCAGAATTTTGGAAGATCGACGGTGTATGTTTAGTAAGTTTTCATCTCGGTTTAATAAAATTGCTCATTTTGTCCATTATATAAAAAAAAAAGTATAACATGTTTCTCTATCTTTCACCCAAAATACCCAAAACACTTCTACAATAATCAAACCACCACCACCCACTCACAAGTTGACACTACAAATATTATCTCTAAGGCCTTACTGAGCGCATAGGTGAGGAGAGGGATACCGCCGGTATCGGGTGGTGAACACCAATCTTGGTTCCGCCACTGCCCACTCACATCAAGTTGAGACTACAAATATTATCTCTAACAAGAAAGATTTACTACTCGTATAATTTTAGAACGGAGAGAGTATGTTAGACGCTTTATAAGTTTTTTACAAGACTGATAGTTAGCCCGCCACGATAAGCGTAGCATAGCGAGAATCGACTTAAAAACCAATTGGTAATAGAACAATTCGCCATGGCATTTGTTTCTTACATTACGGTATTACAATGTGAGATTGGTTTTCCATGAAACAAGTCTAATGCCAAAGTATCTTGGACCTGTTGGTCTTAGCTGTTACTGTACATTTCTAAGGTGTTTGGTTTAATACTGGTCTAGTACGTGGTCATGCTATGCACACCTATCATGCTATAAATAAAGAATGAAAAATCGATTCCCTTTCGGTAGTTTTTATTCTCTTCAAAAGATAGCGAAAACAGGGGAAAGTGGAAAGCGGGGTTCATTGAATTCATGGTGTGAATTCACTACTCGTTACTCTTTGCGCGTAGTTAGTACACTTCCTAGTCACTAGTAATAGTTATAGACCTCACAGTAATATTATGTTAATAGTTACCGTGTGTTGTGGGTGTGACACAACACCCTTCTTCCACCCGTTGCCAACCCGCTTGCATGGAATAAGTTTGCCTTTTTAAGTAGTTGAGGAATTGGTCTAGGAATGAACTAGGTTGATGGAAAGTCAGGCACACGTTGGGTAAAAGATTGTGTCAATAGTTAATTGTCTGGTTCTTTAAGATACAAATTAGTATTTTAGTTGTTTTATATTATTCCCACGTTGTATACTTGTATATATAGTTGTATGTCAGTGGGCTATATATATAGCCTCATGTCTTCATTGTTTAAAGTAGCAAGTAAAAGAGAAGCTTTCTTCACAAAAGAATTTATTGTGTAATTGAAAAGGGCCTGAATATTAACCTACATATCATATCGAGGGCAGATGATATATCATTATCGTTTGCCTTTATTAGAATTTGAGAGAGGCAACCGTCTTTTAATTGTTTATTGTCCTTAAGAATTCTAATGGTGTAAGCTAATTATATTACATCTACTTAAGAAGTTCAACTTAGGGGAAAAAAAAACAAAAATGTATATATTTAAACTAGAAGGAAACAATAATATACTTTGATATAAATTAAAGTTGCAACCATTTTGATTAATTATTAACAACTCAACTGAAGTCAAAAACAAATAATTTACTGCTGTAATATCCTCATGAGTATTGAACTATTTATCCAAATCTGAATCATATGAGTATGATAACATCAACTGTAAGTCAGGTTGTCAAGAGAAAAGAAAATGTAAAAATGATTACATACACCTCAATTTATTAGTGTTGTAAATATATAGTTTTAAGATATACATATAGCATAAAAAAAACTTTTGTTAGCAACTAGAATAATACTTTTGTGTTATAAAAGGTTCCATGGAACATCTGTCTTCTATAAATTAACCGAGGAGCATATAGGAGTTAAACTTGCAACCCTTAGACACTGTCGACTTCAACTAACATAATTCAATACTTCCTGTTGAAAACCGCTTCATTCGTTAGTTTCATGTCACCCAAATAGTTTATCGAACTTATGAGACTTCAAATTTATTTTTTCTACCATGCTACCACCATATTCACAACCTTTGAATGAGTCATGTATGACCCAACATTATCGATAGGCAGCCGATTGCGGACACATGGGCGAATCTAGCATGCAAATACCGGGGGCAATGCCCCCCAACGGCCCAAAAACTTTTACTGTAGATATATCATATTTATGTATATTATCATGCTTTAAGTTCATTATGCTCTCGTATTTTTAAGCAAAAACTTTTTTGCCCCCCATATCATATATTCCTGGATCTACCTCTGCCGGTTTGGGTTGTCCGATATCAATATCTTGCCACAAAAAACCTCAATGTTAGATTGTTAGAGACTTAGAGATGACAAACTTTATTGTAGCATAATTCTTTCTTAAATCTTCAGTGATTAAACAATTTAAATAGAATAAATGCAGCATAACATAACTCTTTTTAATCAACTCATTATATTATAACCTACTTAAAGTAAATTGAGTGAATAGTACTCTTCTTTGATTGGTCTAAACTCTAAAGAAACTGGCCTAACATTGAGATATATAATCTGTGGGGAATCAATTAACGAACCATATTAATGATATAGATAGAGATATAGATTGGGTGGTCTTGAACTCTTGATGCCTCAAAGAACGGGAGTCCGAACCTCCCAAACAACATTCATTTTTTAGCACCCAAAGTCCAAACAGAAAGAATTGTACTGGGTTTGGAATTTGGCCCAATGAGCTTTAAATCTAGCCCATTAAGGAGTTTATGGTTTTACTTTTAGGTTTTCAAAGACCAACGGGTAAATAATTAAAGATTATACTACTATATAAGAGCTTTTGCCTAATATGAACATTAACAGTCAGAAAATGAGAGTATATTTTAAAGTGGCAAAATTTATAGAAGGTTAGCAATACTTTACTTTTAATTCTGATTGATATTGACATTTTGTAATATATATATATATATATATATATACTAGGTGATACCCGTGCGTTGCACGGACTATCTTATTTTTCGCCGATTACTTGTGAATTATATACAAAAAAAAAAAACAATCGTATAGTTTGAAGTAAATTGTTATATATATATATATATATATATATAATAATATGTTAATCTTATCTATCACTGATTCCTCTTAAATGACATGCAATAAAAACAAATGTATAACTTGAAGTGAAAAGTTATATATATATAATAAGATAGATTTTCATATAGATTCAACAAAAAAAAATGTCAACAAAACAGAAGGTATTAAACCAAATTACATAGAAAAAGTTGCAAAAATGATTGGAATTGAAAACCAAAAAATATCGAAACTAATTAATAACATAAAATATTTGTATAAATGTGTTCACTTCGAAACTAATTAATAATACATGTACAGGGGACGCATTAAATACTTATAAATTGAACGAATAATCAATTGGAAGCAAATATAGCAGTCTCCAACGTAAAATACTCCATGTCTATAGCTAATTTTGTTTTAAATTACCTCGATGCTCCTTTCCAATCCAACAGCAAAGGTAATGTTCTTTTTGATCATTAGAATGGTAAGAGTAGAGACAAATGTAGCAATCTTCTCTGTAAAACTTGTCGCAATCCTCGTTTGGTATTGATGTTTTAACATCTCCATCAATACGCCATACCTTAAAGGCCAAAGATATTACGGAGTAAATCTTTGTAGTTTGTACACATAATTATGGCAGAAAGAACTTTATGATCTACCCTCAAGAGTTCCATTTTCGGCAAGCAAAGGTGAAACTTCCTCCTCTACAGAACATTTTGTATGTGATTTGAAAACACCACCTTGTTGCTTCAACATAGCTAGTAATGTCCAAAAGAGAAACATAGTTGGTAACCAACCATCAAATATACTAAAGTGGCAAGATGAGCAGTTTTGACAGGTTGGGTAAAATGAAGCAACGTCTAGCATGGGTTGAAATTGGTCAGGTTCGGTGGAGATGCTAAACATATATATATTAATTCATTTCTAATTTCTTTTTAAAGATACTTAATGCATTATGTGCATTAAAACTTAAAAGTAGACGGTAGGCAACTTTCAACTCGTTTGACACGTTCCCTTTATTTTAGAAGGGCAATTATACCCCTTTTTTGACCCGTTTATTGAAAACATAACTAAAATTGACCCATTCATAAGTAAACGGGATGAAGTTACCAACTCTAATTAAAAATCCCGTCAATATGAGTTGCGATACATAACAATCTACCTGCTACTTTTCGCCTACCCTCCTCAAACAGAGGAGCCGCTGAAGCTGATGACCAAGACACACAATTTGATTTAAGTAAACTTGTCTCATGACCCTGGATAAGTCTTGTTTCACGAGTTGTGTTTGGAATATTTTCCTTTAAAATGAACTCCTGCATATGATTACATGGGAGAATAAATAACCAATTCACACTACAAAAATATATACATAGTGATCTACCTCAGCAGACTGCATGGCAGCTCTTTTATCCTCTAATCGTGTTGCTCGACCAACCCAAGTAAACACATATGTACTATGTAATGATGATTTGGAGAGTTCTCAAATACTTCCTGTAGCTGACCTCTAGAAATCCTGCAAATAAACAACTTAAAGGTTAATACATTGCTTTTTCTCATGCAAAATACATATCATGGGAAACTGAAAGCGAAATTCTACCAGTAAAGTTGGCTGGAGTTTTCTCCGGAATAGTATCATACCCATCAAAGAGGTTCCAAAATTTAGCTGATTGCCCCTCTATCTATAGCTTTCCATCGTCTGCAACATCATAAAAAAAGTGAATATCAGACATCATACGAATTTGCCGTTTAAGAAATGATTAAGTAAATTCACTATCATCTAGAGAAAAATCTTATACTGGTAATGTATAGTTGCAAAAAGTACTGATAACTACCAATAATTGCAACATTGCATGTCCCCTCATGATTTTGGTCTTTTAAAAGCTGAACAACATCCAACGCTTTGGATCTTTCTTGGACATTAGTGTTTGCTCCATTGAACTGAAATATTTTCTCGTTGGTGATCAACATGAAAAATTCATCTTGATTTAGTGACGATCGAATGAATGGGACCTGGAAAAAAACAATCTTCTGATGAATACAGGCACACATGAAAGGGGCAAAATCAGTCGAAGTTAAATATCAACAAATCTAACTAAAAGGGAAATAGGTAAACAACCACCTTAAGTCTGTTTGAAGTGCATAACGCCTCCAAAATCTTATTATCCAAAGATTTAGACTATTATCGCATGCCAAAGGCAAATGAAGCATACAGAGCATTAGAGAACAAAAGTAAAACAATTGCCCAACTTGGAACAAAGTGAGACCATATTAGTGCCTAGGTTTTTGACAGCTTTTTTCCCTTTTTTCAGGAGATTTCTTTTTTGGGCCTTTAGCCCAGCGGTATGTATATGTAATGATGAAGTGTCTATATTTGCTTTCAAAAGAAAACTGCACTGGTTATTTTCTGTTATTATAACTAACACATTCATTTTTTTGTAAGAAAAGGTAAAGAAAAAAAAATTGCAAAAATATCAGTGAGTCAACCCACTGGTTAAAAGGGCTAGCCAGGGATTAGTGGGTCAATCCTTTTGTCATTTACAAAAAAGCCAAGATATTTTACTGATAGTAAAAAGCCAAGCAAAATTGGTTTGTGAAGTATAATTGTTTTAATGACAAACCTGTTCGTACTAAAATTAGTTTCAACATAGGATCTTTACCACTCGCAGCTTGCCACTAAGAATTTAACACTCGAACTCTTACACTTGCATTGCGTGTCCTAGGTGATACATCTTTAAGCATTGTTGTCGATCTATCCATCTTTCCGAAAGACAAAAAAATAGAAGTAATCTAAGCATGATAACATAACTTAAACGAAAAACAATGAATTTATGATACAATCTTACAAATTCAATTTAAAACAAACCATTTCAATATAAAACAAACCATCTGTAAATATCTCTACAAATTCAATATAAAACAAACCATTTCAATATAAAACAAACCATCTGTAAATATCTCTACAAATTCAATTCGTCGAGCAAAAAAGCAACACTTAGAATGTGATACCTGAACGACTTGTATGCAATCGATTTTTTTTAGGCCAGCTAAATGTATATATATTGTCTTAATATTCTTGTCGACGTGTTGTGTGTTAAATAATAACTAATAGATATAAACATCTTATGTATTTTAACTTCCATTCTCATGATCCCACAAAATGCTCTAACAGACACTAATATTTCAAGAACTAATCTTACATTTGAACACCAGTAAGGTCCATACATATACTTCTAACAACAAAATCTCCAAAATATATGTTAAGAAGTATAAGTTTCATGCCTAATATCTCTTTTCATTACAAAATGAATTACTCTACTATCCATTGCGTCGATATCAATTGAGTTATAATCTGAACTTTGCCACCTTAAATGTGCTCTAACACTGTTCAATACTATGAATAAAAAAAACCAATTTGTTTAACACCAATCGGCAAAATTATATCAAATCTCCCAAACCAATCAGCCTTATATGATGAAGCCCAATTCAAGAAAAAATTTTCTCTTAAAATTTCATATAAAGAAAGGGATCGGAAGAAAAAAAAAACAGATTAATAAATCATATAGTGGCAGTATTCGTTAGGAAAATAAAGAGTATCTCTCAAAAGTTCAAAAGAAGTAACAACATTATTTACAAATAAAATATACGGTCGAACACTAAAAACGACATACCCAAAAAAAAACAAAAGAAAACAGATTATCTCTCAAAAGTTCAGAAAAAGCAACAATATTATTTACAAATATCATATATAGTCGAACACAAAAAAAAAAAGCATACCGGTGTTTAGTAGAACCAGTTGCGAGAACCGAGTGTTATAAATGATTTGTGATTTGATAAATCAATTTATATAAAAAGTCCTAATTCCTATAAATTAGGGATGTGAAAATCTCTAGCCAAATTCACGGTTGTTGTTGTTGCTTAGAGATGAGGTTCGATAATTTTGGGGAAGTTAAGGGGATGGAGGAACTTCATTAATTGTGAGATATGAATAAATTTACAAAAACCAATTTAGATGAATTGGCCACTCTTGTTGTACCTGAAGTATGGGGCGGGGGTTCGAGTCCCGCTGTGTGGATTTTTTTTTTTAATAAAAGAGATGCTAAATATAACATGCATAGGTGGCAGCTTACGTGGCAATTATGTACATGTGGCATATGAGGTGGCAGCCATGTGTCGAGTTCTCAGGCCCAAACGATATGAAGGTGACACGTAAGCAAAATGCTGACGTGGCGAGCTCTGTGATATGCCACATAGGCGGCTGGAGATAGAGAAATATATATATATATAGAGATATTTTGATTGTCTACATTGCCATTTTTATTTGTCTCGAAATGATTTACACTATAACCAAAAAACAACAATTATTTATCCGTTTATTTATTATAATTTTAATTAATTAATTATCATTATTATTTTTTTTAACAGTCAATTGAATATATTTATATATATATATATATACACAAAAGGCTAGAATGTTGCTAGAACCCAAAGTTACAAACTTTTCAATTATATCATAAATTCATAATGCATCAATTTATCTCCTCATTTGACAAATAATAAACTTGGCAGGGGATATCAAATAATAATGATTTGAAAATTCCGCTAGAAGATATCAAGTTGGCCACAGATAATTTTTCCGAAAGATACCTCATTGGGTCGGGTGGATATGGCATGGTGTACAAATGTAAATTACCAAATACAGAGAACGATGTAGTTATCAAACACATCTTCACTACCACAAACAAGCGGGGAGAACAAGGGTATTTTGCAGAAATTGAAATGCTAAGTAAGTGCAACCATCCAAACATTGTATCTCTTCTTGGCTTTTGTTACGAAGGTCCACATATGATCCTTGTTTTTGAGTATGCTTCTAAAGGAAGCCTTGATGATCTTTTGGAAGATAGTGATCACATGAATAGTTTTACCTGGGATCAACGTATACATATATGTCTCGATATTGCACACGGGCTGAATTATCTTCACACTGGCATAGATGACATGAATGTGATAATACACCGGGATATTAAAAGCGGAAACATTCTATTGGACGAAAATGGGAAAGCAAAGATTGCTGACTTTGGACTCTCCATGTTACAATCTTCATATGAAAAAACCAATACTACCCTGAATATATGAAGACCGGTAGAGTGGAAAAAGAATCTGATATATATTCTTTTGGAGTAGTTCTATTTGAGGTTTTGTGTGGGACACTAGCCTACGATGTAATTTACAGCGCTGGCGGTGAGACGGGGCTTGCATCCATAGCACGAAGACGCTTCAAGGAAGGGAACTTAA
Organism: Solidago caesia; assembly: GCA_028566075.1. NCBI lineage: Eukaryota > Viridiplantae > Streptophyta > Magnoliopsida > Asterales > Asteraceae > Solidago > Solidago caesia. The sequence continues at coordinate 724 of JAOXNX010042458.1, read as the reverse complement.
TGGAAATGATAGATTCAAAATTGAAGAATTTTGCTGATGGAGAGATTTCTGTGAGAAATTATCAAGTTTCTTTGGATACATTTGCAAGAATTGCATATCAATGTGTGGCAGAAACTGGAGCCCAACGTCCACCAATTGGAGTTGTGATCAAGGAACTTGAGAAGGCGTTACACTTTCTTGTAAGTCATCAAAATTCCTCATTATCCATAGTATTAAGTATAGTGCGTGTTAATGCTTTATGACTATATTGTTCACGATTTATCTTCGTTTAGTTTTTATCTATAAAAATTGGAAATTAAATGTGCACTTTCTACAGATGTTGAACATTCTTATTTTAACAAATGGTAAGAACACATAAAATATTTTAGATTTAGCATTAAAATTTGAAAATAACATCATTGAAATATTAACATCACAAATGAAGTGTTTAGCAACATTTTGATGCATCAAATTATTCAAAATCACAACTTTTGATTGTTGCATCTATTGGAGATGCATTTGTATCTACTGAAAATGCATTTGCATCTAATAATTCAATCTATTGTTTTTGCAACAAATATGAATTTTTACATCAATTTATCAATACATCTATGTATATTTTGGATATAAAGTGCAAAATTTATACGTTTGTGTAGGAATATGATCATGTAAAATGAACGTATGTCCGGAAAGTATTTAAGCCTACGGGGTCACACGTCTCGACTCAAATGCAACTAATATTAAT
>JAOXNX010042377.1:0-14018 GCA_028566075.1 Solidago caesia | reverse complement strand
AAAGATCGTCGTCAACCACACCGCAGATTCGCCGCCGGAGGCAGCGGTCCTGAACAACGTGATCCTCGTGACATCGAAATTGAACGTCTACAACAACGGATTCGTGACCTCGAATTCGATCAGCAACATGGGTATGACCGGGGCGTTCCAAACGACCGGTATGACCCTTCAACCACTGAGTCCGTAATCTGGGAGGCTTACGACGACGACGACAGGTTCCAGAATGTGTTTGGCCGCCGAGAGCGTCGTCCAGAACCACCACAACCTCCGCCTCCAGTTGATCCCATTCGTGCTCTGGGCATTCGGACAGAGATCCCCGAATTCGAAGGCAACATGCAACCTGATGATTTCATTGATTGGCTTCAGACGGTGGAACGGATCTTCGACCTTCGGGATGTTCCAGACAACCTCAAGGTAAAACTTGTTGCTATTAAGTTAAAAAAACATGCTTCTTTGTGGTGGGAACATGTGCAGAAACAACGCTATCGGGAGGGAAAGCGCAAGGTAGAATCGTGGGACAAGATGAAGCGGTTGTTACGAGCAAAATTTTTACCCACTAATCACCGCCAGGAATTTTTTTTAGCTTATCAAAATCTCCGACAACAGTCATTGTCCATTGAAGAGTTTATTGCCGAGTTTGAGCGCATGCGTATGCGTTGTGGTGTGGATGAAGATGAAGAACAGGTTATTGCCAGGTTTTTGGGTGCACTTCGATCAGATATCTCGGATGTGGTTCAGTTACAACAATATTGGTCGTTTAACGACGTTTGCAGGTTGGCCCATCAGGTAGAAAAACAGTTAGCAGCCAGATCTAAAACACCGAGCCGTTCTCCTTTCTTTCCTAAATCTTCAGCGGCTGCCCCAACACCTTCTTCACAGCCAAAGGTCAGCCCTGTAAAAGCCGCGCCCACCTCCACTCCAACGATCCCGTCTGGGTCAGGTAGTTCTGCTTTACGTTGTTTCAAGTGTCAAGGCATTGGTCACCTTAAACGTGACTGCCCTAATAAACAGGTCCTTGCTTTTATCGATGAACCTCCACCTAAGTATGACACAGACAATGAAGAGACTGAGGTTTCAGATATCCTATACCCTGATCGGGGTGAGGCACTTGTTATTCAACGAGTGCTTAATACTTCTGTAGCTCCTATTTCTGATAATACACAGTGGCTTCGTAACAACATCTTTCGCACCAAGTGTACCTCGAAGGGTAAAGTTTGTACTGTTATTATTGATGGCGGCAGTTGTGAAAATATGGTGGCTAGTTCCATGGTTGAAAAACTCAACTTACCACTTCATGATCACCCCGACCCATATCAACTCACTTGGCTAAAAAAGGGAAATCTTCTTAAGGTTACTCATAGGTGTTTGGTGCAATTCTCCATTGGTAATAAGTACACAGATGAGGTATGGTGTGAAGTTATCCCAATGGACGCATGTCACATTTTATTGGGTCGTCCTTGGCAATACGACCGGCGAGTTAAACACGACGGGTTCCGCAATACATACACTTTCAAGAAAGATGGCCTTAATATTACCTTAGCACCTTTTGATCCGCGTGATGAGGGACCAGCCTCCATGCTTGTGTCAAAGTCTCAATTTACCGAGTTCACAAGAACTAAACCAAATACACCTGTGCTTATCTTCGGCCTCTTAATTGCTGAGGAAAACAACACAATTCAGTTCGTCTCACCAGAGGTACAACCACTTTTATCTGAGTTTCATGATATTTTCCCTGATGAAATTCCTGCAGGTCTTCCTATTGAGCGTGACATTCAGCATTGTATTGATTTTTTACCCGGTGCAAGCATTCCAAACAAACCCGCTTATCGCATGAATCCCAAAGAATTCACAGAATTGCATCGTCAAGTGACTGAACTCTTGGAAAAAGGCCTAATTCGGGAAAGTCTAAGTCCATGTGCTGTTCCAGCTCTACTCGTCCCTAAGCCAGGGGGCGCTTTTCGCATGTGCATTGATAGTCGCGCTGTTAACAAGATTACTATCAAGTACCGTTTTCCTATTCCCCGGTTTGATGACCTGCTTGATCATTTACATGGTGCTAAGGTCTTTTCCAAAATTGACTTACGTAGCGGGTATCACCAAATCCGATTGCGCCCCGGTGATGAATGGAAGACGGCGTTCAAAACACGTGACGGGTTGTATGAGTGGATGGTCATGCCATTTGGGTTGTCCAACGCGCCAAGTACCTTCATGAGGTTAATGAATCATCTTTTCAGGTCCTTTATTGGTCGTTTTGTAGTTGTTTATTTCGATGATATTTTGGTTTTTAGCAAAGATGTGGTTGAACACCTCCAGCACCTTCGGGATGTTTTCACAATTTTAAGGGAACAAAAACTGTATGCTAATGGGAAAAAGTGTCATTTTTTAGCACCTGAGGTTATTTTCTTGGGTTACTTGGTATCTGGCAACGGCATTCGCATGGATGAGTCAAAGGTTTCGGCTATCACAACGTGGCCGACCCCGCGTTCCCTTCATGATGTTCGCAGTTTTCATGGCCTTGCCTCCTTTTACCGTCGTTTTATTCGGAATTTTAGCACAATTGTGGCTCCTATTACCGAATGCTTAAAGAATAGTAAGTTTGCTTGGTCCTCGGCAGCGCAACACTCTTTTGATACTCTCAAAGCTGCTGTTACTCAGGCACCCGTTCTTGCTTTGCCAAACTTTGAGCATATTTTTCAGGTGGAGTGCGACGCTTCTGGTTTGGGAATTGGCGGTGTTTTGAGCCAACAAAACCGTCCAATTGCTTATTTTAGTGAAAAATTGAGTGAAACAAGACGACGGTATAGCACGTATGATAAGGAGTTCTATGCAATTATTCGGAGTCTTGAGTATTGGCGCCATTATCTTCTTCCCACTGAATTTATTCTATACTCTGACCACCAAGCACTTAAGTTCATACAGGGTCAAGCAAAGCTAAACCCACGACATGCAAAGTGGGTGGAAACCCTTCAAGATTTCACATTCGTTATACGACACAAAGCCGGTTCTACTAATACTGTCGCCGACGCCTTGAGTCGTCGACCAGTTTACACGACTTCGGTTAGTTTTGAAGTTATTGGATTTGAATCATTTGCTCACTTGTACCAAGATGATCCTGATTTTCATGATATTTGGTTAAAGACTAAAACTGCTCCCTATCAATCCTTCGTACAAAAATTGGGCTTACTTTATAAAGGGAATCGTTTGTGTGTTCCCCAATCTTCGTTCCGGGAGGCTATTGTGCTCGAATGCCATCAGGGCGCATTGGCGGGTCATTTTGGTACAGCTAAGACAATTTCTTTGGTACAAGATCGTTTTTTTTTGGCCAAAGTTAGCCAAGACCGTTTCAACCATCTTGAAGAGGTGCCGCATTTGTCACATTGCAAAGTCTCATCATACCAATCAAGGTTTGTACACGCCATTGCCAACCCCAGTTCGTCCTTGGGAAGATGTTAGTCTAGATTTTGTGTTAGGCTTACCATTGACACAACGGAAGAAGGATTCAATTCTAGTGGTGGTTGATCGTTTTTCTAAGATGGCTCACTTTCTTCCTTGTGCCAAAACTTTTGACGCTTCGCAAGTGGCACGTCTATATTTTAATGAGGTTGTTCGTCTGCATGGGGTTCCAAGGACAATCACCTCTGATCGTGATGTGAAATTCATTGGCCATTTTTGGCGCACATTGTGGAAACGGTTGGGTGCCAAGTTGCAATTTAGTAGTTCTCACCATCCGCAAACAGATGGTCAAACGGAGGTTACAGATAGGAGTTTGGGGAATTTACTTCGCAGCCTTGTAGGCGATAATCCAAAGCAATGGGATCTCATTCTCCCACAGGCAGAGTTCGCATACAATCGTTCTAATCACAGCTCAACGGGTCGCAGCCCATTTTTTGTTGTTTATGGGCGTAACCCATTCACTCCACTCGACTTAGCTCCTTTTCCTGAGCTTGAACATTTTAGTACTGAAGGTGACGAGCAGGCAACTCAGATTAAGCTTTTGCATGAACAGGTTAGAGAACAAATCATTAAACATAATTTGCAATATCACACAAGGGCCAATAAACATAGGCGTCAGGTGGTTTTTAATGAAGGGGATCTCGTTTGGATTCATTTAAGGCGTGATAGGTTTCCTCAGGGTAGGTTTGGCAAGCTTCGCCCAAGAGCTGATGGTCCTTTCCGTGTTCTTAAACGCATCAACGACAATGCCTACAAGATCGACCTCCCAGGTCATTACAAAGTCTCTGCCACATTCAATGTTGCTGACTTGTCCCCATATGTTCCTGAAGATAACAATGACTCGGGGTCGAGTCCTTTTTTAGAGGGGGAGGATGATACGGATCCGAGTACACTTGAAGACCCACTCGGGAATGATAGTTTGGACATCAGCCCATCAGATCGTGGCTAAAAGGAAGCCGCTGATTACTTCAGCCCATCCAACCCATTATTCAAGTTTACCTCTTTTATTTTAGTAATAATCCTTTCCTTTATTGTCGGGATTTCTATTTCCTTGTTTATGTCTTTTATTTTCTATTTGAACATTTGTAATCTCTGGTTGGATGGTTAGTTTTTTTGAATAAAGAAATTTTATTGAACATTGTTTTGTTCTTTGTCGTTCGGTCGGCCGAAGACAGGTTATCCAAGCTAGGGTTTCTAGCTTCCACTAGTACGAATCCGTATCAAGTGGTATCAGCAGCTTCAGGTTCTTAGGATGTCCGATTGGAAAGATCGTCGTCAACCACACCGCAGATTCGCCGCCGGAGGCAGCGGTCCTGAACAACGTGATCCTCGTGACATCGAGATTGAACGTCTACAACAACGGGTTCGTGAGCTCGAATTTGAACAGTATTATAGGCATGACAGGCCGGATTCAAACAACAGGTACGACCCATCAGCCACTGAGTCCATAGTCTGGGATGATTACGACGACGATGACCGATTCCATAATGTTTTTGCTAACCACGTTCGTCGTCCAGAACCTCCGCCATCGCCGCAACCTTTTGATCCACTCAGAGCTTTGGGTATTCGCACAGAAATTCCTGAGTTTGAAGGTCGCATGCAACCAGATGATTTTATTGACTGGCTTCAAACCGTCGAACGCATATTTGATCTCCGTCAAGTCCCAGAAAACCTAAAGGTAAAACTAGTTGCTATTCGTTTACGTAAGTATGCATCTTTGTGGTGGGAACATGTTCAAAATCAGCGATATTGGGAGGGTAAACATAAAGTTGAAATGTGGGACAAGATGAAACGCTTGATGCGTTCAAAATTTTTACCAGTAAATCATAAGCAAGATTCGTTTTTGGAGTACCATAACTTAAAACAGGCTTCACTGTCAGTGGAGGAATTTATCATTATGTTTGAACAATTGCGCATGCGATGTGGGATTGAAGAAGACGAAGAACAGATTATTGCCCGTTTTTTGGGGGCACTCAAGGAAGGAGAATTCAGAATCTATGATCATCACCAAGTCAGAATTCTCAGGACTCGTTAAGTTACAACGGCCACAACTTATATTCGAGTTATTAATTACTGAAGCCAACCCCGAGGTCCCTCATGTACCAACAGAGGTACAACCATTGTTATCCGAGTTCCATGATATTTTTCTTAATGATATTCCTGCAGGTCTCCCTCTTGTTCGCGATATCCAACATTGCATTGATTTCCTCCCGGGTGCTAGTATACCTAACAAACCGGCCTATCGCATGAACCCAAAGGAGTTTAGTGAATTACAACGACAGGTTACCGAGCTCCTGGAAAAGGGTCTTATTAGAGAAAGCATGAGTCCCTGCGCTGTTCCTGCACTTTTGGTACCCAAGCCCAATGGAACTTTTCGTATGTGTATTGATAGTCGAGCGGTTAACAAAATCACAATCAAATACCGGTTTCCTATTCCCAGGTTTGATGATTTACTAGATCATTTACAGGGCGCCAAAGTTTTTTCTAAGATTGATTTGCGTAGTGGTTATCACCAAATACGCATGCGCCCCGGAGATGAATGGAAAACAGCTTTTAAAACGCGGGATGGTCTCTACGAGTGGATGGTTATGCCATTTGGTTTATCTAACGCCCCGAGCACGTTCATGAGGTTAATGAATCATGTCTTTAAACCGTTTATTGGGCGTTGTGTAGTCGTTTATTTCGACGATATCTTGGTTTATAGCTCTGATGTGGCACAACACTTGATACATCTCCGAGATATTTTCACGGTTCTACGAGATCAGAAACTTTATGCAAATGGGAAAAAGTGTCATTTTTTGACATCAGAGGTCATTTTTTTGGGTTATCTTGTTTCAGGTGATGGAATCCGGATGGACGAGTCCAAAGTTTTTGCCATAACCACTTGGCCAGCCCCAAAGTCGCTACATGATGTTCGGAGTTTTCATGGCCTCGCATCCTTCTACCGGCGGTTCATCAAAAATTTTAGTACTATCGTGGCACCGATTACCGAGTGTTTGAAAAGTAGTAAATTCCTTTGGTCGTCTACAGCTCAGTCATCATTTGAAGCTTTGAAATCAGCAGTCACTCGTGCTCCTGTCCTCGCTCTACCTGACTTTAACCAGGTGTTTCAAGTTGAATGTGATGCTTCCGGGTTGGGCATTGGGGGTGTCCTGAGCCAACAACAACGACCAGTTGCTTTTTTTAGTGAAAAACTAAGTGATACACGACGCCGGTATAGTACATATGACAAAGAATTTTATGCCATAGTTCGAAGTCTTGAATATTGGCGGCATTATTTACTTCCCACAGAATTTATTCTCTATTCGGATCATCAAGCACTGAAGTTTATTCAAGGACAAGCAAAATTGAATCCAAGACATGCCAAGTGGGTCGAGACTTTACAGGATTTTACGTTTGTCATTCGGCACAAAGCCGGTTCAGCCAACTCCGTGGCTGACGCTTTGAGCCGTCGCCCTGCTCTAGTTACAGCTGTATCTTTTGAAGTGGTGGGTTTTCACTCCTTTTCTACTCTTTATCAAGATGATCCTGATTTTCATGAAGTCTAGAAAAAGACCAAAGATGCACCTTACAAATGCTTTGTTCAGAAAGATGGTTTGCTATATAAAGGGAAGCGGTTGTGTGTTCCTTTTTCGTCTTTTCGGGAGGCTATTGTTTTGGAATGTCACCAAGGCGCCTTGGCTGGCCATTTTGGTCGGGAGAAAACTGTTGCACTTGTCCAGGATCGGTTTTATTGGCCAAAAATTTCAAAGGAAGTTTCCAAAGTTTTGAAGCGTTGTCGTGTTTGTCATATTGCCAAAACTCATCATACTAACCAAGGACTCTATACTCCTTTACCTGCACCTGTTCGTCCTTGGGAGGATGTGAGTCTTGATTTTGTGTTGGGCCTTCCATTAACTCAGAGAAAAAAAGATTCTATCATGGTTGTCGTGGATCGTTTTTCAAAGATGGCACATTTCATTCCGTGTGTCAAGACGTATGATGCCTCACAAGTAGCCCGTCTTTACTTTGCAGAGATTGTTCGTCTACATGGTGTCCCAAAAACTATTACATCTGACCGGGACGTGAAATTTGTTAGCCATTTTTGGCGCACTCTTTGGAAGCATTTGGGTGCTAAGTTGCAGTTCAGTAGTTCACATCACCCCCAAACCGATGGTCAAACCGAGGTAACTAATCGCAGCTTGGGTAATTTACTTCGAAGCCTTGTCGGTGATAATCCAAAAAGGTGGGATCTCGTGTTACCACAGGCTTAGTTTGCCTATAATCGCTCCAATCATAGTTCAACTGGTCGCAACCCATTTTTTGTTGTTTATGGCCGGAACCCTTTTACCCCGCTTGACCTAGCACCGTTCCCCGAGCTCGAATATTTTAGCGCTGAGGGTGATGAACAGGCAAAACAGATCAAGTTACTACATGAACAGGTTCGGGAGCAAATTGTGAAGCACAACTTGCAATACCAGTCACGCGTTAATCGACATCGCAAGCAAGTGGTTTTTCAGGAGGGTGATTTGGTTTGGGTTTATTTGCGACGTGAAAGGTTTCCTCAAGGACGGTTTGGTAAGTTACATCCGCGTGCTGATGGTCCATTTCGTGTTCTTAAGCGCATCAACGATAACGCTTATAAGATTGATCTTCCTGGGCATTACAAAGTATCTGCCACTTTCAACGTTGCTGATCTTTCTCCTTATGTGGCGGACGCTGTAGATGACTCGAGGACGAGCCCATTTTTAGAGGGGGATGATGATACGGATTCTAACCCATTAGAAGAACCACCACCAGGGCTCGTTCAAGATAGCACCGGCCCATCAAGAACTCTTGGCTAGCATTGGGCCACTGGCTAAGAACCCATCCAACCATCTTTTATTTTAGTATTGTTTTTATTTTTGGATGTTTATTCTCTTTCTTAATTGTCGGGATTATACCCTATGTTTATTTTCCTATTTAAAGTATTGTAATCAAGGTTGGATGGTTAAGAATCATTTGAATAAAAAAGACAGCATTGTTTTCTCTTCGAACAGGGTCTTGTTCGATTGCTCCATTCGGTTGGCCGAAGGAGGGTTATCTAAGTTAGGATTTCTTGTTTCCACTAATACGAATCCGTATCATCGGCATTCATGCCGAGCCCACGTTGAGGTGCACGCCGTGATGATAGGCACCGGCCTAAGGAGATCACTATTATGGAGTTGAATATGTTCTTAATTAGCACTCTCGCGCAAGTCGTTGAGAAGAATATTATTTCTTGCCTTCCATATATGCCACCACCAAATGAAATCGCCTCATAAACATGTCTTTGGGTTACAGAAATCTGCAGATTGTCACACCACTCGTTGAACTCCTGCGGTAATTTCAGGCTTGAAATATTCATGTTGAGCCATGTTTGTATCTTAGCTCTAGTTTCCGATACCAGACTGCAATAACAAAAAGTGTGGTCAACATATTCAACACCATTATACAAACTGGACAGCGGAAAGTGTTCACATCAATTCCACGAACAAAAAGATTGGGTCTCAAATGAAGGCCGTTATGCATCATTCTCCAAACGAACAGATTCGATCACTTTCGTAGGCACGAAAGCGTTCCATCTCGTCTTGCTATTGGTAGCCGGAAGAAGGAGATAATCTATATATTTCCGAAGCACAGACACCATGTTGGAAATCAGGCCCTTTGTGATTTGTATTTACTGTGTTTTGTTATAAGAAAGCCGCATGGTTTGGTTCAGTGGTTATCACCCTGACCTCTGGAGACAGAGGTCATGGGTTCGAACCTCATCTCATGCAAAGGTTGGAGTGCCTTTTCTACCATTTAGGTAGAAAACTGGGAGCAGCCTCTCTACTTCGGTAGGGGTAAGGCCAGCCGACATCTTAACCTCCCCATACACCGTCGAGGTATTGGGGCTCAAAACCCGCGGAAGGCGGCACTGAGCAGCTTCTTTCTTTCTTTCTAATCTTAAACAAAATATACCTGCAACATTTCTTTTCCTATAATACCACTCTTGAAGAGAGGCGCGGAAAAACTTCATTAACATAGTTATGGGCAATTCCTATAAAACATCTTTATTTGGCATCTTCTCCGCGATCACCTTCCTACTCGTATCAACTTGGCAGTCCGTAGAATCCCGAATATGCCTCTGATTTGTCCCATCTGTTTCTCAGGTCTTGAGATGGCCGAACACACTTTCAACACGTGCAAGATTGCTAGTGAAACCCGAGTTCACCTTTCTGTTTGGTTACAAATTCAGCTACCCGCATGTAGTCCTGCTGAGTTACTTTCTTGGGTCGACAACTTGCATTGCACTACTAATCATAAACACATCATAAATGGGATTTTATCAATTTGGTGGTGGCTTTTATGAAAAAAGGAACCAAGCTACATTTTCTTCGGAAAAAGAAGGAGAGAACATTTTCAATTCCGTTCGTTCCCTATCATTTTTATGGTTGTCATTTCGTTGTAAAAACTTTAGTTTCGTGTGGCCTTCATGGCAAATTAGTCCGACTTATATGATGTAATCTTTCTTTCGGTATCTTGTCGAAGTTTATTAATAAAATTGCTGTAAAAAAAAGATATTATTTATTTTTTAATTTTTGTTTATAAACAAAATCTCCTATGACAGGTAAACTATGAACATCAGTTGAAGAACAGTACTAAAAACGAAATTACCAGAACATTGATTGAAACTAAAATATATGACAAGATGCAAACTAAAATATATGACAAGAAATACATTGGAAAAGAAACAACATATGTATGTGAAACAGAACACTGTTAATTTAACTCTACACTACTAGCAACTAAATTTATCGTTTTTATATTCATCCATATTTTCACCCAATTCTCTTACTCTACGTTTTCTCCCAACTCACAAAGAGGAATATAGTTGTCGGATTTGTTAAAAACTTGAACCTTCACTAGTCAAAACGAGTTATATTAGTTATGAAACGTTTTTTAAACTCAACTAATTGGAAAAATCCACCGCCAAGGTGCCAATAGGATTGACAGTCCATTGGTAAAATCAAATTTAAGTTTTTCATCAGGGTTTGAGTTTTACTCTTCATATTTGCGGGGATAGATCGGTTAAAGGGGCATATTTCAGGAGTACTAGATTGGATTTTAGGCATTCGTGTAGTTTAGACAGTAGAAGTATGATAGTTTGATTATCTAAAAGAAATGAAAATATTCCCGAAAAACACTACTACTTCTATAAATATTTCTTCTCATTATCTATTATCTTATGTTGCATAAGATCATGGGTTTTAAATTTTAAAGTTTTAAGAACAACTAAAACCATATTATCCTTCTCAATAACTGGAATGGAAATCTGGTCATTTTGTTTGTTTTTTTTTAAACATCAAATGTTAGTTGAGTTAGTAATTCACCAAAGTTGGTGCATAGAATAGGGTTTGAACCCCTAACCTTCACATAAAAAACCACTTAAGGAGAAATCTTATGACCAACTAACCCAGTGAAATGACAAATTACAATCTTTATCTAATTCCTTAAGAACCGCCTAAGCTGAGTTCTTACACACAACTCATAGTTTGGTGTGAAGGAAATTAGAATGTGAAGAATTGTTTTCTCAGGATGTCACATCTGCAATCCATGAGGTTGGGTTATTTATAGGCGAATCCCCCAACACTCATGGTGTCCAATTTGCCCACGTATTGATCTTCTATTGGCTCCGCACAAAGGAATATCTTGACAGCGACATTCTGGTACAGTGGTCCCCATTGCATGTTCTTCAAACCTTCCTAGCCAATAAAAGTAGGGACAACACATAGAAAACGACAACCACCAACCTAGGATACCTTGGATCACGTGCAGAGTACACATGTAATCATTATCATCAATCCGAGATTGGTTCTTCACAGATTGGACAAACATAGCTTGAGGCATTTGTCAAACCTACAAGCTGTCTAAATGTTTTTCAAGTTGACTATAGATCCAAGCTGACTTCCACTGCCATCTTGAATCTCTATCTTCAATCTTCGTCTTTGACTCAGAATGCTATAACATGTTGTTGTAGCTTTACGAACACAACTTCCATAACATATAACAATTACAAGTATATGAAGCATGATATGGGTCAGATCACAAATGGGCTAAGCTAACACAGCTCAGTCCGACCCAGATCAGATTATATGAACATAAAAGATTACTAAGTGTTTCCTATCAGTTTGTCATCACCAAATCTTACAATATATTAGGACTCAACAATTATATACCTTTGTAGTGTAATATGTCATGCTGTCCTAATGTGTTTGTCTTATATTTTGAAACATAGTATTGTAGGATCAGAATAAAGGCCAAATCAAGGCCAAAGTAATGACGCTTAAAATCTACTTTAGTAATAATGTTTTACTTTTTGCTGCGTTATTTATTGTATCATTCTTTAAGTAGGAGAGCTAATGTTTTATAAAGGAATGATGGTGGACTTATGTGCGTGGTTAGCTCACATGCGTGGCAAGAAATAAAGAACTGATCATGAGTTGTTGTTTATGTAGCCTTGAAGATGGATAGAAGCTATAATGGCTATGAGCAATACATGTAGAGTAATGTATATGCTTTATTTTTTGTTGAGTCCCACTATTCAAAGAGTTTTATTGAAAACTATTTAATAGTTATAATTTTCTACCCTTTTTATTAACGTAACCCGGTAACATGCGGCTAATAGGTATGGTTACCTATCCCTTACACTTTCTTGTTCTTTTCTCGTATGGTCGGATGTCTTTATAAAAGCAGTCTCTGTACCTTTAGGTAGAGGCAAGACTGTCTACATCTCACCTCCCCCATACCCCGCTTATACAGGGATTGAGTCCTGTTGTTGTAATTAATTTTGTGTTTTTAAGAGATCATTGGATAAGTTTACTTGGTAAAAATTAGCAGATTTATATTACTTAGGCTGGATTTGAAATTGTTATACAGAAACATATAAACACCACATAAAAAAGTATAAATCATTTTAGGATATAAAATATGAAATACATATGTTGGTGTTTACTTTTTGTGTTGAAGTTATAAAAATTAGCGACTATTATCTGTGGATGTACTTAACTATGACCAAAAGTTTATGTTATGTAAGATCTCGAAAATTGTCTATGTAATATAATGAACATTCAAATTTCGGTTATTGAATTTACCCCGGTATATGTGGCAACCATATAAGCTGCCACTTGTAAGTTTTTGATTCGTCGGATACATCTAATAACCGGGATTTGAAAGTTCATTACATTATATAGACAATTTACGAGATCTTTACATAACATAGACATTTGATCATAGTTAAGTACATCCACATGTAATAATCCCTAAAAATTAATCATCAAAGTTTCAATTTTTTTTAATATAGTAAACTAATTTTGTTATACATGGTAAAAGGGTGGAGCATCACATGAGAGCCAAATTGAAATTTTTATACATGAAACTTTTTCTAAAATGATTTCCAGAAAACGTTAAATCATTTTTCATATACCCGATCCGTATATTATTATTTTCTTTTTGTTCCTTTTTTCAATATCTAACTAAAAAAAAGTGTTTCATTATTGTTTTTTTCCTACCTTACTTTTCTTTTACTCTTTTTTTTTTCTTCCTATCACTTAAAGCTAAAAAATGTTGTAAAAGATTTTCATGAATCAACATGGTAATGTATTTTCTTAATTAAAAGTTGTTTAAAACATTACACTACTTGGATCATATAATGCCGCACAGTATTTTTGTTAGAATTGGCCTAGTGGTAAGGGAAGCACTTAGTGACCTTAAGGTCCCAAGTTCGATCCCCGCTTGGCACAAAAAACAATTTCTTTAAGGTACCCGTTACCAATAAAGTCTAGACCTACATGTGAAGTTCTAAAAACACGGGTTCGATCCTTTGGGATGCCCAGATCATGTGGTGATTAGAATGGAGGTATTTATCTGCATCATAAGACTCATACAAGGTGCGTCGATGGGTATCAAATTGTGGTACCGGAGCTAGGGTTCCCCCATTATCCTTTTTTAATACAGATTGTATAAACTTAAAACTTAAAACTTAATAATAATAACGGATCCCCATTACCCGTGGCCCGTGGGAAACCTGTTACCCGATGGTTAGTAAGTAAAGAGAGACTCGCCGGGTCTGGTTTGGGACGGGGATATATAATGGGATCCGGGATTCTAAACCCGACCCGTTACCATCCCTGATTGTTATCGTGATCGTGACGGGTTGAGCCCAATTCCGACTCTATCCATCTAAAATTCCGGATATTGTATCCGGGCCTGAGGTTCCCGGAATTTTTAAGGTGGTTATGAGAATTACAAGATAAATTGACCCCAAAATCGATCTATGCTTTCATTCTCAGCCAGCCAGCCAGCCGCGCACGAACGAAGCGAAGATAAAGGTAGGGAAAGGTTTTGGATGAATCACTTATTTGGGTTACATACATATGCGGCTTTGATTCTTCTATATTTTAGGGTTTTGATTCTAATTGTTAGTTTTATCAAGATCCTGTGTATTTGTTTCTTTCTTTATTTAGGGTTTGATCGGATTATTATTTTGGTTTTGAATCTTGTTTGTTATAAATAACAACTTTCCT
>JAOXNX010042364.1:0-14020 GCA_028566075.1 Solidago caesia | reverse complement strand
CTTGTAAATCTTACACAGTACACAATCACTCATCTACATACACATGATCCAACACATGCATCAGAAAAGTTAATTAGTCGATCAATTAACAGTATGTCAACATATATATATGCATGTGTTTAATATACAGCATAAACTCGACGACTTTAACGTACGTACATAATATATATAAGCATATATATAGATCGAGAATAGATCGATAATGATACTATACAACATATATATATATTCGTACCTTGTTCTCAGTGGTGGTATACTCGTGCATTAGCCATTCCGTCTTGATAACGTGGTTTTCAAAATAAGCCAAACTTCTTTTCAATCCAACGACTCCTCCATTGGAATTCTCCACTGTTGTATAACTTTGTGACGCTCTCCAGGTTCCGTCATCTTTAGTTTGTCTATTAGGTCTTTTTCCTTTTGCATACCTCGGCTCTCTTGGTGTCAGAAAGTACCAGCATTTGTCTTCACACCCAGTGTAGTTCGCTGTTATATATGATCAGCACGCATTACATTATATACATAGTTATATACTAATTAATGATCAAAAACCATACCTAGATAGAAACCATATATTAAGATTATATTAAGTTAATCTACTGATATACATTGACGACGTATATATTAATTTGTAAACTACAATCTTGACTACCGTCATTTGCAAGGAGTTTTGGAAAAATCACTAAAAATTCGTTATATATACGTAGTTTAGAAATATCAACTACCATATTCATGATCGATCATATATAAACCTATATATGATCAAGAAAGCATATATATGTATACATAGTTCAGAAATACTCCATCAATTACTATATTGATCGATCATGCATATATATAAACCCGGCCTATATATGATCAAGAAAGCATATATATGTATACGTACATAGTTTAGAAATATCAATTCCTATATTGATCGATCATATATAAACTGGCCCGGCCTATGATCAAGAAAGCGCATATGTATGTATACATATATATAATTTAGAAATATCAACTACTACTATTGATCGATCATCTGTAAACTTAACCCTGTGATCAAGAAAGCATATATATCAACGTACTACTATAATAATCAATCATATATAAACCCGGCCTATGATCAAAGAAAGAGAGAGAGCGCATGTATACACGTACGTACCTGCAAGTTCTTTTGGATGGTAATCGTAAATATTGACGTCGTAGATCCTGGCGAACCTGTTTTCAATCTTGGGTTTCAAGTAGTAAACGATAAGCTCCAAATCGGTTGGACAAAAGCGATAGCCCGGTTCCAACAAATCTTCGTAATCAGCAGCAGCAGTAGCATGTCCTCCTCCTCCTCCTTGTAGTTTTCCGTCCATTAAGAATGATCGATCAAATTAACAAAATCTTGGAAGCTAGTTGAAGGTTTGCGTTTACGTATACCGTAAGTATGTAATGTAATACTAGTAAGTTGACGATATATGCAATATCCCTAATTAATTGCACGTGCATATACAAGCCAAATGTAATGTGCACATGTATAATTTTCTGGCCCACTATCTGATTCCTAGCACCTCGGCTCAGGCCCACTAACATACTCTGGCTAATTAATTAGTCAGATAAATATGACTATCAAAAATATTTGTTATTTGAAATTTGTTTTCTGCAAAAACTATCTTGAAATTTATATGCCAAAAGGCTTTGGAAATCTAGTCTAGGCAACTAAGAGGTGTAACTCCTATAGGGAAAGTACGGGTTGAGGATATAAAGTTTAAGAAAAATTTTCAAAGAAAACAAGTTTTACTAGTACTTATGATTATCTATGTCTGAGAGATTTGAAAAACAATTACAGGATTGGTTCAGTAATTCTAGAATTGCAGGGCTTGAATATTTAAATCTTGAATACCAAAAACCAGTTTTTAAAGAAACCTCCGAATTTAATGAATTTTATTGTTTTCATAAAAACCAAGTTCATCATACTTCATCTTCAAAAGAGTCTCATTTAAACTATATTTCAGATTGTGTTAATTTAGCTAATAATAATATTACTCATAATAGGGAACAAATTAATTTAGGTAATAAAGTTTGTATTAAACATTTGCATAAAATCCTTGAAACCCTCGAAAAACACGAAAATCACCTTGAGGTCTTAAAGAAAAACCAAAAACTCATCCTAAATCACCTATCCCAAATCCAAAGTGAGCTTAAAAATCACAAACCACTCAACAAAACTCAAGTTTTTGAGTTAGTCAACGAGATAGCAAAGCAGCCCAAGTTGGTTGAAGCACAGGCGCTTATTCTAACCGAAAATCTTAAAATCCAGGTCGAAGAAGTGAAATCTTTGGCTCAGGAAATTAAGAAAGAGTTAACTGCATGAGCAACTTCAGGATCACAGAATCATCTGAGATCTATAAAGAAGCTATTGAAGCAGTTGAACCAATAGAACCATCAGCGGTTGGGTTCTCAAAATCAGACGGTACATCAGCAGCAAATATTAATAAAGTTATCAAACAAAACAATTTGTTGATACAAATATTAGTAAAAACTGCAGAGCAAGTTAGAGACACTCGTGAAGAACTTGCAGAGATCAAAAGAAGTTTGAGGGCTTTATTAGAAAAAGAAAGAGACGCTAAAGCTCTTGACGAAGTCGTCACCAGACTTGAAAATCTAAAGGTAGAAGGTACAAAGGAACCAATTATCACAAAGACTCCTACACCTTTCTACGTATATACAGATCCTAAAAAGATCTATCAGAGGGAACAAGAAAAATTAGGCAACAAGTCTAAAACAAAAGTTGAAGAACCTGCCTCATCATCAAAATGAGAAGATCAGGTAGCACAAGAACGTTGGAGTTCAGAAATGACGGGTCATCCACCAGTCAAACTCCAAATCAAGAAGATCAAATTAGAGAATACAGGCGTGGAAAGAAAATAGCTCACGCAGCACAGAAAAAGCTCCCAAAATTCCTGAGAAATAAAAAGTACTCAAGAAGTCTAGAAAATCAACTAGACCCAGATCAGGAAATTGAATTCTCTAATAGAAGAAGAGCAAATATGGTACCAGCCGAGGTACTGTATGAATCAGGATGGTCAGAAGCTCAGCACAGAGTATATCAAAATTACTCTGAAGAAAGAATCATGGTTACCGGGGAAGGTCAACAATTAGACCTACAATTAATCAATGAAAGGTCATATCGCGAATTGAGAAATTCCGGTATGCAACACATTCATATTGGTCTAGTAATGATTAGAGTACATGCACTCCACAGAAGAGATGCCGGAACAAATGTACTTGTTATCCTCAGAGATACAAGGTGGAGAGACGATAATTCCATCATAGGAACCATGGAAGTTGACATGAGCAGAGGTACACAACTGGTGTATCTAGCCCCAAATATAATGATGAGCATCCATGATTTTTATAATCATGTCCAGATTGCTATACAAGCAAGGGGTTACGAAGAAATGATAGCAGGAGAATCAAATCTCCTAATCACAAGATCTGTTGTTGGCAGATTAACCAACACAAGTTTCGCTGGTTTCCGCTACAATGTTCAGAATGTCACTGAATACCTGGTTTCTAGAGGTATTACTGCAGTAGCAGGACAACCAAGGACTACCACAGAATTACAAGGGCAAAGGTGGATAGTCAGACAACCACAAAGAACAGAAGCCACTGTTCCAGAAAGGGTCAGTATCAGTAACAGATATGATGGTGCCCTGAATGTACAATTCTCTAACTACAGAGCAGCTCCTCAAGTTGAAGAGCCAGAGTATAACGATGAAGATATCGAGAACATCGGTGTTAGAGAAGAAACATCGTTCATGGTATTTGCTGAAATTGATAGGCAATACTACCTCAGAAATGGCATGTCACCAGCAATAATAGATGAATATGAAAGGCGTGCTATTGTTGATAAACGCAATAGAGAAAATGAACGAAGAAAACAAAGGGAGGAACAACAACGAAAGGAAAATTGGGATACACTTGGTCAACCAAGTGGCAAGTATGACTTTTATGTCAAATACTCTGCACCTCCCCCAACATCTCCCATTGAAGAAATTGTCCCCAGTGGATGGGATGACAATGAAACTGACGATTGGACAAACACAGAAGTTGTCTGCATGGCATCAATCGAGAAAAACTCATCAAGCGATGAAAAGCCAGAATACGTCCAACCAAAGTTAGAAACAGATGAAGAATTTGAATATTCATTATCCATGTATGAATATTTAAATTTCCCGGAAGGTGGTGGAAAAGAAGAAATTCCAGAAAATCAAGAAAGTTGCATCTGTGAAAGTAATAATGAAAAGCACAGTAAATTCTGCAACTTGGCACTACCATCAAGCCCTGAAAACTGGAATAAAATATATAATTCCACAGATACCAACAGTGATGAAATAGGAGCAGGAAAGCTAACAGCAAATCAAGCACAAGAAAATCAAAGTCTATGGCAAGATTTTGATTGGGATGAAGAAATGCTCCAATATGCTGATAAAGGCAAAGGTAAAGAATTGCCTGCAGGGTATGCTCAAGAAGAATACACCCCAGAACCTAAAGAAAATCCAAAATCCATGCAAGGTGCAGCTAGGTCTGTAGCGTCCTACCGGAAAAAGAAAAAACCGGTGCAAGGTGCAGCTAGGTCTGTAGCGTCCTATGGAAAAGGGATAAGGTTCAAAGAAAGGTCAAACTACTATTCTTCTAGTAGTAGTGATGAAGAAAAGGTACAAAAATGGGTTATAAGGAAAAAACAGGGGTCCAATTCAAAAGCCCAAATAGCCCATGAAAGCCCAAAAGAAGAACCCAAGTCTGAAGATTCAAGTAAAAAAGGAAGTCAGTTCGGGTTCATGATCCAAGAAGATAACCCTGACTGGGATTATCCAAATATCCAAAAGTTCACCAATCTCAGGATTAGGAAGAAAGAAGAACACGGCTTAAGTTCTACGGTAACTTCAGCATACAGGCCACCCACTGAACCAGTTATGGGTCCTGTAAATTACCCACCAGCCGTAGTGAATGGTACAACTAAGAATTTCGACTTCAGCGGGATTCAATCAAGGATAGCCAATGCCAAACCAGGCGTTGAAAGTAATTGGTGGAATCTTCCCACTGCACAAGTAACTCAAGGAGCAATGCTTGTCTTACCACCAGAAATTGGCCTTTGGGAAGAAATGTTTGCACGATGGGAATCTATCACACTCAATGTGGTAAATAACCCAAATATGGTGTGGACATCAAGAGAGCAGAAGATGCAATACATTGAGAATCTGCTTGGAGAGAATGAAAAGAAGCAATTCATACAGTGGAGGATGGCTTTTGAAGAAGAATACAGGTCTCTCACTGAAATTGCTGATGATACTCAAAATATCCTCTCTCATATTAGGAGGATAATCTTTCTCGAAGATCCGTTCCAAGGAAGCACAGAAGAACAGAACCGTGCATATAATGATTTGGAAAGATTAAATTGTGATAATCCCAAAGATATTCTCAATTATCTTTATCAATTCAAGGTTCTTGCTGCTAAATCTGGAAGGATGTATTTTGAAGAAACAACGGAGAAACTTTTCAGAAAAATGCCTCCGTTAATTGGTGAAAAGATTCGAGAAGCATGGTATAATGCTCACCCAGGAACAACCTCAGCAGTCGCCCCAGTAATATGGTTCACCCATAATTACTTGAAGAAAATGTGCACTGAAGCTGCTTTACAAAAGAGCATTAAGGATTTGTCATTCTGCGGACAAATCAGAATTCCTGGCCTATATCCTCAAAAGAAATATGGCCTCAGGAAAGCACAAAATTACAAAGGAAAACCTCACAAGACACATATAAGGGTTTTCAAAAACAAGTATTCTGATCGGGTCAAGAAATGCAAGTGTTATGTCTGTGGAGAAGAAGGACATTACGCCCGAGAATGCAAAAGTAGCAAAGGGAATATGGCTAGAGCAGCAATCCTACAAAACACTTATCTTCCAGATGACTTTGATGTAGTCTCAGTAGATGTGGGAGATGAAGATTCTGATGGCATCTTCAGCCTATCAGAAAATGAAACTGCTCAAGGGACTCAAGAACACATAGTAAATCATTTAACTATGAGTCCATTGGAAGAAGTCATATTCATGGCAATTGACGAACCAACGTCAATAAAAAGATGGAAGCCTGTTCACCCCCTCAGCAAAGAGCAGAAAGAATGCAGTATACATGATATCAGGATAAACACTGATATCCCTGGAGAACAAAGGTGTTCATACTGTAAAATGCTTACAGTAAAAACTGCAAGAATTTACTGCCCTAAATGCCTGTTGGTAGCATGTTTCATATGCTCCAAGACAGAAATGGGATCGCAGTTAAAGCCAGAACCACCAGCAGAAAAACCTTATACCAACAAAGAAGAATTAATCAAAGATCTAATGGTATATTGTACTTATCTGCAAAACGAAAATCAAAGGTTAAAGAAGGCTTTGGGGTTGCAATTTGAAGAAGATGCTGAAGATCTCAAACAAAAAGGAAAATTCAGAGAATCAGAAATTAAAGATCTTGAAGAAGAAATAAAGAAAAGACAGAATCAATCTGTTAAAATCTCTGAAGAAGGAGAATGCTCAAAGTATCTCAATCCTAAGGAACCTATGGATTTGGTACTTATGAAGAAAAGAGGAATCAGCTTCCAACAATACAATGAGTTTAAATCAAAGTTGGAAGAAGAAGAAGAAAGTGACCCAGAGGTTGATCAACATATAGTCCTTGAAGAACAAGCAAACTATGTTGAAGATGAAATCGTCATGTCAACAACAACCTCTAAGACTTCATATAACAGATTGTATAATCTGTTAATAGTCTTCAAGATTCCCGAAGTCCCGGAATTTACTGTTCGAGCCATATTGGATACTGGATGCTCAACTTGTTGTATCAATAGTGAAGGAGTGCCAGTAGAAGCTACAGAAGTTAGCCCATATGAAGTAAATTACTCAGGGATAAACTCGAGCAACACCACAAAGCGAAAGCTCAAGCAAGGTCAAATGAAAATTGGTGAGAATCAATTTAGAATTCCATTCACATTTGTGTTTAAAATGGAAAACAAAAGTGGTGTACAGATGTTACTTGGATGTAACTTCATCCATAGTATGGGAGGAGGTCTAAGATTAGAAGGAAGAATTGTTACATTTTACAAAAATGTGACAGTTATTCAGACTACTCCAGAAACACAACAAGCAAAGTGTGCCATAGAAGAACTGGATATGGAGGAGGAAGAATACATAGCAATAAAAGAAGCAGTATTCCTCAATATCGGTCACACTAGCTATTCTTTCCAACAAAGGTTTCAACCTCTCCTCGAAAAGCTTAAAAGACAAGGATTCATTGGAGATGAACCTTTGAAACACTGGAAGAAGAACAAAGTGGTTTGTAAACTGGATATCATCAATCCAGATATTACAATTCAGAATAAACCACTAAGTCATGTCACCCCTGCCATGAAAGAACAATTCCAAAAACATGTTCAAGCTCTGTTAAAACTTGGTGTTATCAGACCAAGCAAAAGCAGACACAGAACCATGGCTATGATGGTAAACTCGGGTACTTCTATCGACCCAAAGACTGGGAAAGAAATAAGAGGAAAAGAGAGAATGGTATTCAACTACAAAACCTTGAATGATAACACCTTCAAGGATCAATACTCTCTTCCCAGCATAGACATGATAAAGCAAAAGGTGGGAAATTCCAAAATCTATTCTAAGTTTGATCTTAAGAGTGGATTCCACCAGGTTGCCATGGAAGAAGAATCTATCCCATGGACCGCGTTCATAACACCAGATGGCCTGTACGAATGGCTTGTTATGCCATTTGGACTCAAGAATGCTCCCGCGATTTTCCAAAGAAAAATGGATAATTGCTTCAGAGGTCATGAAGAATATATCTCAGTTTACATTGATGATATATTAGTTTTCTCGGAAAATGAGAAAGAACACGCACTTCATCTTAGCAGAATGCTTGAAGTCTGCCAGAAAAATGGTCTGGTACTCTCTGAAAATAAGATGAAGATCGCCTGTAAAGAGATTGAGTTCCTTGGTGCTATCATAGGAAACGGAAAGATCAAGCTCCAAACACATGTAATCAAAAAGATTACAGACTTCAAGGAATCATCTCTCAAAGAAAAGAAAGGTCTCCGATCATGGCTAGGGATTTTAAATTATGCAAGGCCATATATTCCTTCTTTAGGAAAACTGCTTGGCCCTCTTTATGAGAAAACCAGCCCACATGGAGATAAGAAGATGAAAGACTCTGACTGGAATTTAGTCAGAGAAATCAAGCAAAAGGTCCAGAACCTACCTGACATGGAAGCACCACCCTCTAATGCCTACATTGTGATAGAAACCGACGGTTGTATGACCGGTTGGGGTGCAGTTTGCAAATGGAAGTACAAAAAGAATGATCCTAAGTCATCTGAAAGGGTCTGTGCATACTCAAGTGGAAAGTTTTCTCCGATAAAATCCACTATAGATGCAGAAATCCATGCTGCAATGGAGGGATTAAAATCCTTCAAACTGTATTACATAGGGAAAGAAGAGGCCACCTTAAGAACTGATTGTCAAGCAATCATAAGCTTCTATAACAAATCAGCCCAGAATAAACCATCTAGAGTCCGTTGGGTTAACTTTGTAGATTACCTAACAGGAACAGGAATAGTCATAAATCTAGAACATATAGATGGGAAACTTAATATTCTTGCTGACAATTTATCCAGGTTGGTAAATTTTCTTGTAGAAGAAGCATGTC
Organism: Solidago caesia; assembly: GCA_028566075.1. Lineage (NCBI taxonomy): Eukaryota > Viridiplantae > Streptophyta > Magnoliopsida > Asterales > Asteraceae > Solidago > Solidago caesia. Next base: position 5,293 of record JAOXNX010042364.1, on the reverse strand, counting down.
AAGAAGAGGTGGAAGACCATGCACATGGCAACAACGAAGACCAAGGGTTACTGATAAGCCACTTAAATCTACTGGAGACTTCCTTGATAGAGCTTTCAGATGGGAAGCAGTGGGGCTTCAATACAGAAACCCAAGAGAAATGCTTGAACAACACCCTCACCAGGCTAATACCTCGCAAGAAGAGTTCAATGGACTCATTTCACAAAGTCTTATGCATGAGCCTGAGTCAGCCCAAAAGAGTCTTAACAGACAAATCAGGATCAAAGAGCTATATGCAGATCAAGCCCAGAAGGTTCGCAAGGAGATGGCCATACTTGTGGCACAAACCCATTTCATCTCAGCAACCTATGCTAATGTTGCGACCCAAGACAACTATGCAAGTTCCCAATTGGACTTCAACATTGATACGGCCCAAGCCCTCGAAGCCCAGTTTGATATATATGAAACGGTCCAACAAAAGGTCATGCTCTGACCTGGTCAAACGCTCTAGAAACCAACGTAAGCAATGACGCATTTCACTCAGTGGAGCTAATGGTGGGCCCTGTCCTTTGTCCACTATTATTTTGTCAAAGATTCCCACTCCTGATAATGCGCCTCTATCCTTTGTTTTTCAATAATGCTCATCTGATAAGAGCAACGTGTGCGGTTTGTATTAAAAGAAGGACTTTAGTGGGATAAATCATTAGCCTATGGGGCCCAATGTGCACCCGGAATGATTCCCCATGTCTGTCTTCTTACTTGTATATAAGTGTGCTAGTGTCTATGAGTTTCATCAGATCACAAGTTGTAATCATCCCACACAACTACACACATATCTGATAAATCTCTCAAAAGTTTGTAATCATTTTAAGGTATTCAATATAATTCAGCAGTTTGAGTTTTATCGTTTTGACTCTCTGCAAATTTTAGTTTATCCGCTTTCCTTCTGGTATCAGAGCCAGGTTGCAGAATTTGCTATCTGAGATCAGTTCTGTGAAAATTTGACATCTTAAAATTGAATACAAGAAAGTTGCATCTGTGAAAGTAATAATTTTCAAGATAGTATTGTTAATGCAACACTCGATTAACGAACTCGATTAACCCAACATAGTATAGTTTATTTTCGCATTTGCAGAGTCTGGTATATTATTGTATTCAATTAATATTGAATAATATACGACTTTGGCATTTATATTCGTTTCTGTTTTTTACAATTGTCATATACTGTATATTCAAGAGTTCTGCACTTGAATATATTGATACTAATTCTGTAGATCCTAGTGGCGTTTAGGGACTTACAATTATTTTGTACAATATGATTATAAAAGGCAACGGAAGGGCAATCTCACCGGTTCATATAATGGATGAGCCGGTCCAGCCAGTGTTCGACGCCAGTGTGGTAGCAGAGTTACTAGACGAAGATGTCCTTCACCGTCTTCGGTATGATCTCACGGAGCTCGTACCGGCTCAAGACTTGCCATATCTAGATGATGATTAGTGTTTTTTTTTGAAGTATTATGTAATATTTCCTTTTTTTTTTTAAGTATTATGTAATGTTTCTTTTTTTTTTTTAAGTATTACGTAAAATTTTTTTTAAGTATTATGTAATTTTAATATTGTTGGTGATTTTATGTATTAAAAATATATGGGGAAAAAAAAGAAATTGGGTAGATTTGGTGACCACTCCCACCAAATTGGTAAGTGTTGAGAAGATTTGGGGATTTTTGAGTTAAAGAGTTTTTATTGGGTAAAGATGATGTGGCAATTTGGAGAAGTTCACCAAATTGGTGACCACTTCCTTCCTCCTTAGAGCATGGGGTATGGGAGGATGACTCCGACCCCGAATCCTACATGGCAATCCGGCGCTGAACCACTCACCATCCCCCTCCCTTTTGGCGTAGACCCTTGGCTCGGGGTTCTTTGTCTGAACGCCAATATAATGCTCGGCATTATTTTCTCTATCTTTATTTTTATGTTTTATTAATATATATATATATATATATATATAGATATACATTACGTGTTCTCTATATATATTATATATATAACTCACCGACAAGTTAGATAGAAGAATATGAGGCGGTAATACGGTGGTGGTGTTGATGGGGTGGTGGTGGTGGTTCGGATCTCCATGGTGGCGCCACCATGAGGGATGACAAAGTGATTGTGTGAAGCGATGTTGAAGAATAAGTATAGATATAGCAGCATAGATGTTGAAGAAGAAGTACGTATATAGCAACGGTGATTGCTTTGTAGATAATTGTGATTGTGGTGTTGGAATCATCAGAGCTGTTTTTAAAGAATGATGGGTCTTGGGACAACAATGACCAATTTGTAAACACAAGTACATAAACTTTAACTAGCTTATATAATAATTTTACCTAACCTTTTTTTCTTATTAGGCTTATGCCAACAAGGCGTCATGGGGATGAAATCCTCCACGTCCTCGCTTCTTTTTCAGCTTTGACATATAGATATAAAAAGTATTTTGCTCGTGGTGTGCCAAGCAAATAAAGCCAATAGCGGGGCATTACAATTATGAAGATCTTATTAATTTCCATATACATATATATACACTTGGGTATTACTAACCTGAATTTAGAAACCCACTAATTCGGTGTATGCATAAATATTTCTTTCAATATCATGACAATCAACACTCACAAATTAAACGTACATATACATTTTTACTAACTTCGTATTCAATATATATGTAATCACCCAAAATACAAAAGGGTTTTAGATCCAAAAAGCATACTACAAATATTATAAATAACAGCGAAGATTGAAATATATATAAACAACGGCCAACTAGCAATGTGCTAGAAGACCAAGAGTACAATCACGTACCGATATCTAGACATAAACTAACTACACTATCTAGATACTACCCAAGACTTTAACTGCTAAGTTTGCAAAATGGATGAAAAAACTTATGCCGATTACAGTTTACACCGAGGCATAAGAAAAACCCCCACCGACGGAGGCCAAGCCACTGGTTTTCACTCCGCAGTGTTTTTGATGCAAACCCAAACAAGCCCCGGGACTCTACTCCTACTCAACAAAAAAACCGACTACTATAAACATCCAACAGTACCATAAGAACAAACAACACTGCTAACGAAATGACTTCTACACGATCAGCATATCATCTTCTTCAAATTGTGCCAGCATTAACTTATCAATGTCTTCTTCGGCATCAGGAAGCAGTAGTGTCATTATCTCATCAAACTCGTTACCTGTAGGTTCAATGAATATGTGTGTATGAATAAACAGAAGGTTAAATAAAGAAGACAAATTAACAAAAGTTGCAAAGAAAAAGCTTACAATACTATGAAAATAGACTTGTCATTTTATAGTTTATTAAGGACCCAATGGAAATAAACCAACACTACCACTAGCTAGAGACTCATGACCAAGCCAGTACTAAAACTTCCTTTTCATTTCATGACTTCTGTCAAACACAACTTCCACCACTTATTTAATTAATTTTCTTCATAAAACAAACTCAAAATACTATGTTGGGTTAATCGAGTTCGTTCACAGGTCACGCGGGTCATATTAATCCGCGCTTAAACGCAGGTGAACATATATGACTAATGATAGGTTAATTTTTGCATATGAGCATATTTGATGATTATGATATTTTTTTTTGTTGAGAATGTAAGCTATGAGAATCATATAATTGAGATTATCTGTGTAAATATGTTTGTGTATTGATAAGAAAAAATATGATACATATAAAACATATTGTGTGATTTATGCAATAAAAATCCATAAAGACTGTCTAAAAGGATACAAGAGCATACAAAGTCACAATTATTGATATCGGAGTACAAAAAGATTACAAATATCATTTATAGATACAAATAAAAATAATTGTATGATTTTAGATACAAATATCATTATAGATACGTCTCATAAAGAAAGTCTAAAATAATATAAACTAGTAAACGACCAGCGCTTCGTTGCGGTAAATCCGTAATTAATTTCTTTTAATACTTATTTAGCATTTAATATAATTTTTTTAAATATCAAACAACATTTCGTAAACTTTTAATTATATTCCAATAAATAATATTATCTAACATTTTTACATAACATATCACAATTTATTTATAATGTCTCAAGATTTTATAACCAATAAATTCTAATTAATAATTATTATTATACATAGATACCATTTAAAAGAAATGGCTTAGTGAAGATGTCATAGGCAACCACTAGGATGATGGTTCATTGGTTGGACATGTATCTCCAAAAGGGTAAAACTTTCTGGAGGTTACATGTTCAATTCCTGGTTCCTTAAAAAAAGATATCCTAGTTGTAACGGATGCTCACTTGCTCTGACTCTGGGCTTGCAAAACGAGTCAACTATTGGGATTAGTATACTCGCAAAGCGAATAAGACACCCATGATTACTAAAAAAAATAAAAATATCATAGGCCAAAAATATATATACACTAACTTAATAAAAAAAAAATTTAAAATTCAATGTATTAATATAACGTAACTATAAATTACTAATCTCCTATTTACTTATACATATTTTTTTATATAATAAAATGAATTAAATGATCAACATTAGACTGAAGGGAGTGAGTCAACTTGGGGGAGGGGCGTCTTGCGCCATGTGGCTCCCAGTCATCCCCCAAGATGTCATCTAAAAATGGGGGGCGGTGTTCATAGCATCTTGCGAGGCATCTTGCAATATTATTGGTTGGAAAGAAAAAGAGAGAGAGAGAGAGAGAGGTGCCAGCGTCTTGTACAAGTCATTTGGCCAATTTTTTTTGCCAAGATGCCTGATGGGGGTGGTGTAGCAGGCGGCTTGGAGACATCTTGGAGGGATGCCGCCTCCCTTGCCGTCCCACACCCCTTAGTCTTAATAGGAAGTAAAACATGTTTCATCTGAAAGACAAATACTACATTATGAGACATTAAAATGTAGTAACTTGTAAACTTGCTTTTCCAAAAAAAAAAAAATGCAGTTTTTTGTATAGGGGTATGATGTATGCCCAAGACTTTCTTGTAATTTCTTTCTTGAATAATGTGTGTGTCACTACCATAATGATCTTTGTATGCACGTGTGACGTGTATGTGCCTAGAGTGATTTTTATAATTGAAAGCCTCTTTAACTATTATAGTTAGATTGTAACTAAATAGGAACCATAAACTACTGTAGGAGTACCAATTTGCCTTGTTATATATTAAATGTTTCGCATTTATTTTTATATACCACTATTTGAAATGCAACAAATAAAAATAATTCAAATGATATAGGAATATAACATATCATAACTATTGATATCGACAA
>JAOXNX010042268.1:0-14045 GCA_028566075.1 Solidago caesia | reverse complement strand
TATGATATGCATGTTAAATCTATATATAATGACAGTGTAAAGTACCTTCATTTTTGTTTAACTCCAATTCAATTTTATAACTTTTTCTTTGTAATAAATATTAAGTACCATTATTTTTGTGGACATTTTATTGTTGAATTTATATGAACATCTATTTTATTATATATAACTATTCACTTGAAGTTATAAGAATCTTTTTATTACATGTCATTTACGACGAATTAGCTAGAAAACAAAATAGTTCGTGCAACGCACGGGATTTCACCTAGTGTTATATAAATATAAATTAAGTTAGCGATTAAATAAAATAGTTATTTAAATAATAAAGTTTGGAGGGGGTGGGGTGGTTTGTTAAATAAGGAAGTAATAAATGAGATTGAGAAATTGATTTCAGCGGTCATGAACTCATGTGCTACATTATCAAAATGTCATCTTCGATGATGATTATAATGGATAGGCAAAACACAATTTTTTTTAGGATTAGTTTTTGAGAATGTAAAGTAACTATGGCCAAATGGTCATAGTAGGAAAGAATAAAGGTCTTGTGCATTTAAGGAATTTTTTTTATAAAAATGTTCAAATCATGTAACTAACCAATCAAAAACTTGAATATGACAGCTCATATGGTTGCCACGTATACACTTTTACTTGATTTGAACATTTTTACAAAGTTTCTTCCTTAAATGCACAAGATCTTTGTTCTCTTACTATGATCATTTGACCATAGTTAATTACATTCCCAGAAACTAATCCCTTAGTATAAATGTGTCCCCAACTACTGGGTCATATGGCAAACGCAATTTCACAAACATGGATTATAAAATAAGATAAATATGACAAATTCAACAAGATAACAAAAACACATCCCAGATACATGCAACATCTGTATGTAAAATAAAAGATTGCATCAAGACAATTTCAGTTCAGAAGCCAATGGGCAGGAGGCGGAATTTCAAGCAAGTACTTCTCATAAATACGTTTAAATTCTGGTTTTAAGGGATTGACCATCTCCTTTATCCTGGCCTTCAATGCATCTGCTAGATCTATCAAATCATCAGGGACAGCCTGATTGCACAATTTCAAAGCCTTCAGAAGATGTGGAGCATATCGTCCCTCTTCAGTTGATAAGAACGTGACAGCACAACCATTACTCGCTGCATGGCTCACTTTATGAGCATATTCAACATAACAAGATGAAGCATCATCATAATTGATCACAAGTTCAAAATCCTCCAGACCCTGAGCAGAGTGGATAGGTGTTGCAATCACCAAATTGCATATGTTGATATCAGACAAATTGGACATTTTATCCCCATGAAGCAACAAAGAGGGATATCCATGTTCCAGCAAATCCCTGCGAAAAGCATCGCATGTGTGAGGGGATTTGAGAAATATCAGAATCTTACCGCCTTTTTCATACCATTCTCCAAGTAGCTGCAACAATCTAGAAAAGCGTTCATTACCAGGCCTCACCACCTCCACGAGCTGGGTTATGTCTCTATCCACTACACCCAATGTACAACAACCTACTTGTCGTATCTCCACGGGCTTATTGTTCAAAAAAAGTTCAGAGCACAGATACTTTAACGAGAGGGTCAGGTCGGCGGAAAACAGTACAATATGACGTTTGGGTTGGGTGTTTTGGACAAATCTTGTGACTTGAGGCGCAAAACCCATATCAAGGTGCCTATCAACTTCATCGATGACCACATATGATACTCTTGTGAGATTAGTGACTTTCGTAGCAAAAAGGTTAATCATTGGGTGTGGGGTTCAAACAAGAATTTCAGCTCCTCGACTTCTTTCCAACTGTTGGGCAGCACCAGAACCTTGATAGACAGGGACACAGCGGAGACCCAATACGTTGGTAAAGTTTGTAATATGAGCATGAATCTGCTGGACAAGGTCAGTTGTAGGTGCGATTATAAGCCCAATAGGTCCATCTCCAGACTCGAGTTGAGGTTGGTCCATGATGTGTGCCAACATTGGTAAAACAAAAGCCAGGATTTTACCTGGACATGATGTCTTGGTAAAGGCTATACAGTCTAGACCACTCATTATGATTGGCAATACTTGTGCTTGGATAGGTGTTGGTTTATCATAATAATTTCTTGCAAGTGTTTCTATGATTTTAGTTGAGAGACCAGTCTGGTTCCACGTTTTAATCGGATTGGGTGCATGATTTCCATACACCTTAACTTGCAAATAATTTCTATAAGCAGCAGCCTCTTCAGGAGTCATCTGATCATTGCTACCTTCAACATAAACATTCTTGTCGTCGTCTTCACCATTATTAATTCTGTCATCATCCAAAGCAGAAACCAGATTACTGGAAGGTATCACCAAGGAAGCATCTAACCGATCAACTTCAGCACCGTCCACGTCACTTTGAACATTATCTTGCTGTAACCGCACATCCCACCTCTTCGTCCTCTTTCTATCTCGGTCGCCACGACCATCACCCATCTTCTTCAACTGCGGATGGAAATCCTTATGCTTCAAAACTTCCATGTCCTAAAACAAAGCAAATATATAGTAATAATAATAACCAACAAATTGATATATAAAATCCCTAACTATCTTAATTAATCTTAATTAATGATGATTGAGCGAGCGTACTTAGTTGTTAACTTTGTACAACAAAACAAATACCTACAGAATTCAAAACAAATATGTATGCCAATATATATATATAGTAAAAAGTTAAATCGAGAACTAAAAAAATGTCGAGAACCATGAGAACTATTATTTCATTAATATGTAAAGGGATAGTATTGTAAATTGTAATTTTATAAAACATAATTTAAATAATTATAATTTAAAAGAAAATGCCCCATGAATATCTCAAGAAATTCTAAACTCAGAATCTAGTAGTTACAAAATACCTTAATTTATTTCTACGACTACTTGTAAAGTTAATTATTAAATTATCTAAATCTATTTTTTTTAAATTGTCAAGGTTATTTTCATTATAAAAAAACCATGAATCCCCACAACATATGACTAAAACTTAAATGCGGTTCATTGCATTCTTAACGGAAAATCCTACACGACATAAATATTATTTACACGCCATAGTATCTATAAAATCTCACATCTCATGTAGTGTTGTAAATATATTCACGTAACTTTTCACATATGTACCAACATAACTTGTTAGCCGATATAGAAACCTATGAACAAATATATTAAATTCATATATTAATGTTTTTAAATATACTTATGAACTTTGTTAAAAAATATATCTATATACTTGTTAATATGGTTATTTATATGTGAACGCACTTCATATATGATTGTTTTTATATACACTTGTGAACTTTGTTATATAAAAATACATATACACTTGTGAATAGGGTTATTCACATGTAAACCCACATTATACCTGATTGTTTTTATATACACTTGTGAACTTTGTTAAAAAAATATACATTTATACACTTGTGAATAGGTCGTTTTATGTGTACTGCCCAAAAGGTTTATGGTTTTTAAAAATTTTATATCTTGTAATTCACATATTCAGAAGTTAAATAGGATCTCACCTTATAATTATATTTTATGAAAAAATACTAATCTACTTCTCTATTAGAAGAGAAAGTTTTTTTTTTTCTAAGGCAAACAAAGTAAATATATAAATAAGCTTCTAGCGAATTGCTAGAAAGCCCCAAAGTACAAAGTGCAAATAAAGTAAATATATAAATAAGCTTCTAGCGAATTTCTTATGAAAGTTTATTAGAAAAACATATTACTTTTTCTTTTTTTTTTCTCCATATATTTTCATATGTAAATGGATATAGACATTTGAAAATGGACTATTCACATGTGCCTTCACATGAAATTTTATAGTTTTTACCATCTTTACGCTTTTATGTTTCACGCGTTCACATGTTAACAAATACGATCATACGTTTACAAGTTAACAAATGTAATCTTTTTTTCTTCATATTTTCACATGTGAATGGATATAGACACTTGTGAACAGACCATTCACATGTGTGCATCAGCGTGAAATTTATTCATATATACACATGTGAACAAAGTGAACATGTGCACACACAATAAAACATAATTTGTTCACATATGCGCATCAAACTAGATAATTTGACGATAAAGACTTTTTGATGTCTCGCAATTTCATAATACAAAGTTTTAAGTTTTTTTTTTTTTTAATTTTTTTAAATCAACTTTTGTTAAGCAAAAATATATGTCTTGTAAATTTGTCATGATGGTTAGATAAAAATATTTGTATCAATTAATAAAAGGTGACTACTTCAAATATTCATGTTATATTGCATTTCATGCGTTTCAAATATTTATGTGTTTTCCTAATAATAAGAAGAAAGTTGACAATTTTAAACTCATTTTCGGTAAAAATCGATCCATGAATTTCGTGCGTTTCCGTTTTTTCTTTATATTCCAATTATGCCCTTCTTAATTCTTAATCATTTATAAATTACTTCATATTCACAATAATTACATAAATGTCATTAAATTTTTTTGACCTTTGATCTATTTAATCTAATGGACATGATTAGTTCTTATAGTTCTTGACAAATAATTGGTTCTCACCATAACTCAACCATATATATATATATATACATATATATTGTATATTTATTCAAAATATATTAAATATGGTTTATTGATAGATATAACATAACTAAAAATTAAAAAAAATTTTAACTTATAGTTATAACTTATAAATGGGACACAGGGAAATGTTATATTAGGAACCCCTAAAAGGTCAGGAACCTTTAGGAACTTTTTTAAAATTAAAAGTAAAAGGGTATTTTAATAAAATCATTTATCATTCACTATATAATTGCTTGCACATGTTCATATGACTATCTATGTACATTTGTTCACCAACTATCACATGAAACATTTGTTTTCAAAATACTTGCATACATATGCTCGACTTGCATACATATGCTCATAGCACTATATTTGCATACATATGCTCATAGAATCCATTTTTCACATAATTGTAAAACGGATGAAGATCCATGTATCTACATAATTGTAAAATCTAAAATTGCACCTAAATAACTCAAAAAACAATCAACATGTAAAAAATAATCAATGGTTGCGATTGATTTAAAAAATTTAAAATGGTTCCTAAAGGTTCCTAACCTTTTAGGGGTTCCTAAAATAACCTTTTATAAGTTCTGCTTATAATAAAATAAGTATTAAAATAAAACAAATAAAACAATCTTTTTCTCTTAACTGAAAATCATCGTGCATCATGAAAATCTTTGGGGGTTGCCCTACTCCCCCTATTTTTTGAGGCTACCTAACATGCTGACTAGGCGCAACGTGTCACGAGTCGCCCCTAAATTGGATAGCCCCGTTCCTTTCAGCCACAGCAGCAAATGCTAGCTTGCTCGCTAATCAAAGAGCTGCGCCAAAAGTGGAATGATAAAGTAGAAATTTGTTTTTTTATAATAAAAAAAATCATATATATAGAAACTGACATCAATGATGATTTAATATGATTTTAATATTCGCATATGGTGTTGCCATAAAAGAGAAGCAGAGAAGCAGTAGATTAGCGCTCCAGCGTATGTTATGCTCCAACGAATATTATAAGCCAAGTAGCCAACCTTTAATTTTATGGGTAACATATGGGTAAGGTTTGACTTTGAAATGATCCATTTGGGTTCGAGTCTCACTCTTCACATTTGTAGGGTGGATTATTGATGGGTTTTTCGGAATTCTCATGTTGCATTCTAGACATTCATGTAGTTTATGAATAGCAATAAAAGTAGAATAGATTGCCGTTAAATTAAAAAAAAAAAAAAACTGGAAAAAGTTGGGGGAATATATTTGAGGCAAAAATCGATCACCGAAGATAATCACATTTTCACTAATGTTAAAATAATATACTCTTTAATCTTGAGAATTTTATTTGTTGACATATGAATTCGCATGTAAAAACGTAAGTAACTAAGAAGATGACACATATACAAAACTAGTCTTAATTTCGGACTTATTACGTATGTATATCGTAAATGATTATTTTTTGTATGGCACCTCGTAATACATGTGATTTATAACTACTTAGGCCTTCCGTAGTAAGAAAAACTAGAACACCATATTCTTCTAGCCACGTCATCACCACATCAGCTTTTCTCTCTCCTAAAACACCCCCAAGAACACCCCCTCGTACTAAGTCCTATTCTTTACCTCATCCTCAAATATTTTATTATTATACCCACACACACACATACATATACCCCACACATATATATATATAAAACAAATAAAAAACAAAAAGCTAGCGTCTTCTGCGTCTGAAAAACGAATAATGAACCCGACGCCTTTGTTTAGACGCATGCTTGTACTAGACTTCCAAATCAAATTCGCGTCCGAAGTGGCGTCATATTCCTTACTACAACCGGCCTTATATACTCTTTGTATTAAGCCTATTAATCATCGATCAGTTATTTTCAAACGCAATGGAGATGCTGTTACACCAAATCACAAATAACAATTTGTATTTCTTTTGCATGGTAAGGCGTGCAACCATTTTAATTATTTAATATATGTGTTTACTATATCCAGCTTCTTCTTTTTTCCTGGTTTAAAGGATAATTTTATTTTTTTTAATTTAAAAGTTGTCGTTGGTCAAGATGGCAACGTTCAAAAAAGCGGTCACAAAGAGAGATGAAAGGGTTATGGGTTGTGAGACTGGGGTCTTGTTTTCTATCTCTACCGGTCTCGTCTCGCTCTATCTCTTGAAGTGGGGGCGGTGTGTGGTGCGGTAGTGGTACCACGTGTCATCTCGCAACGCTCCCTCTCCCTTGATAAACATTTAAGTTTCTCCCAATAAATTAAATTTAACTTTTAATTAATTTGAATTTGCTTTAACCAAAAGATTTTATATTAAATAGTATAAAAAGAATTATTACATTGAATTTTATTAAAATATCAAATATAAGATTAAAATTTTAATTACTTAAAATTTTTACATCCCAAATGCATTATATATATGGTAGTATAGATAAAGAAAATTAGTTTTAAAAAGGCTTTCTATTAATCAATAGGAACACTTTGAACAATTAACGGATTCTTACTTAATAATAATATATAACTAGATTTAGTCCCGTGTCAAATACACGGGAGGTTCATGATATTTTTAAAATAAAATGAATTATTAAATAAATGCAAATAAAAAAACTTTTAAATTCAAATTTAAAAATATAAGAAAAAACAAACTGGTAATTTAAATATAAAGAATGTAAATAAAATCAAAATAAAATAACATAATTCTGAAACAACATATATTTTATTTTATCTTTTGTAATAATTCTTTCTATATGAAATTTGTTTTAGTATTTTTTTGATATTTCATCTTTGATGCATATCAACATCTTGAAATCTTTTTTAATTTAATTCGAGAGATTACAGCATACAATTGTCCGTACACCAGATCCCTAATTAGTCAATTTATGTATACTTTAAATTATTAATAATGGAGACGTACCTTGTATAAATTTTTTTTTTTGAAAACAAGCAATAATGTAAAATCTTTCCCTTGTGTCTTTATCTTGTATCCTTATATTTTAATTTTTTTTTTTTTAAGTCTCATTCTTGTCGTTAATTATTGGATTTATCTTTATCTTTCCACCCACACCAAACAATATCCACTTAAATCCCACTTTAGCAAAGTAATTTTAATTTCCCAGTACATAGCATACATTGTTGTTATTTCAATTGTTGTCGTAATAGGCAGTAACAAATAAGTGCGAGCACACACACTTTTGCAACCCGTGTGTGCAAGCTTAGTGCTTACCCCGTACAACATTCACACAATTCGTAACATATAGAAGGGATTATTACCTGTAGATGTAACTAACTATAACCAAATGTTTATGTTATGTAAAGATCTCGTAAAATGTCTATGCCATGTAATTAAATTTCAAATCTTGATTATTGGATGTACCCAGGTATATGTGACAACCACGTAACTGTAAGTTTTTGATTGGTCCAGTACATCCAATAACCGGGATTTAAAAATTCATTACATGGCATAGACATTTTACGAGATCTTTACATAATATAGACAATTGATCATAGTTAGTTACATCCACATGTAATAATCCATATTTGTGGTATCGTAAAGCCTCTTGTCATATGTCTAGGGTGATTAGTCAAAAATAGGTTAGAACAATATATATTAGCTCTTGTCCTATATATAGATACACAACTCTATTAACATTTAGCATTTGCTAATTTTGAACATGTATAATATATAATTCGATATGCGCCATGACACAAATAGTTTTAATGTTACTCCGTATTTGATGTTACAAACTCAAATAGTTGAAAACGAGGGCAACCCACATATATAATCGTCATGCTAGATTACCAATGTTGGCATTTACAAACAAAATGCAAGTATTTTCCAAATGGAATTGATTTTTACTTGGACATTGTCGGGGGCAAAATGCTTGAAGCTGTACTTGATAATGTCAACAAAGGTGCTCTTATCGCCATAAGTGGAATGATGTCTCAATACAACACAATAAGTCACTTTGAAGAGTTTTCTATTTATGAAGATACCTTCGGAAAGAGAAGGGGTGAACAACCTAATGAGCATGGTGGTAAAAGAGGTAAACATGGAGGGATTTCTTTGTGGAACGTATTTGAATTGGTTTGGAGAATTTGCACAACTGATGTAATTGTACTTGAAAAAAGAGAAGATAAATGAAGGGACTCAAAGTTTCTTTGAAAGTTTTGTTTCCCTTTTCTCGAGCTCCAACCTTGGCTAAGTCATTGTTCAAGTTGCCAAAATTAATGATCAAAAAAGTGTGATTTCTGTTCCATTTTCTATATTATCCGTAGCAGATATACTGTTACTTAGATCATTTGCACTATGTAAAATCGACTCCACTATTCTAATTCAGTTAGAAAAGCAGAGCAAGGGGCTTTTGACATGATTTCTTAATGCAAGCGTAAGTCATGTGTAAATGTTGGTTGTAAGGGAAAAACGAAAGAGCCAAACTGGTAAGTAATTAGCCATATTGTGTTTGTATCAAAATTTAATAAACCCATTCTTGGTGTATAAACCAAGAACACATGAATGATTTAGCAAAATGACAGCAACACGTGAACTCTTACGGGATTAAAAACCAGACAAAAAAACCCTACTTGATACATTTGAAAGCAAATCATTTCAAGTGGAGATAGCAAGATGAGCTGGTATGGTCACATGTCAAAATCCAAAAAATCACACTTTTGTTTTTTGCATCTATCTTGAATGAATATTCACCAAAATGAATGCATAAAATAAAAAAAATGTGATTTTGTCTATTGACGGATCAATGTATTGTTAAACACTTAAATAATGATAATTAGTTATACACTATGTTATTTTTATGGATTTTATAATGCATAAACTGATGTTTTTGAGTATTGTCACGCTGTTTCCACTTTAACGGTATTCTCACCGGAAAGCCACCCATGAAATTGGTTATGTAATATCAACATGAATTAAAGTATGTTGAGGTATCTTGTTCTAAGTCCAATGCTAGCATAATGAATTTCAAGTTATGAACAAGGAATGAATAAAACAAACCACATTGAAGGCACATACGAATTAATATAACAAGAGAGATCAAAAGAGAGATCAAAATTTTGGTTTTATTGATAGAAAGTTTACATGTTTAACACTGCAGTTAACTACTGTTGACCGACATTAACATGTTATTATGATTCAAACAAGTTGATGTATTGTACCATTCATGACTCCAAAGTCTGCTGTTAAATTCTTGTTCATGACAATTGTGCAATTCATGAATACAAACAAGTTTTCCAAAACACTACATTTAACAAGTGTTGACTGACAATAATAGGAGTAACACGTCATGGACCCAAAAAAGCTTTTTCTCTATGTGACCACTATCTCTTGAAAGACTCTGCGATCCTTGACTCCAAGTCTACACCATGAAATGTCACGTTCATAAAAGATTTTAAGGCATGCTGTGTTATATATCGCCATAAGTGGAATGATACGGTAAAAGTAATTCATTGGTGGTATCTGAACTTCACATTATTTATGGCACACAAATTTGAATAGAATCGGAAAAGTAAAATAATTAACACACTCTGCAAGCATTGGCCACTAGAATCCAACTCTATGTGGCCACTATCTCTTGAGAAACCGTGTGATCCTTGAAAGACTTTGTGTGATCCTTGACTGACTCCAAGTCTACCATTAAATGTCTTGTGGACTCAAGTCGATATCAACTTAAGATTTTAAGGCATGCAGTGTTATATATGTGCCCCATTCCCCTGCTTCTAAATTTTAAGTACATGTAGTTTCTACAAAAACATATTTGTAAATAACGTATCGTAAGGCCTTTTGTCATATTTCGATATCATTCAGTCATAATCATCTTGTAGTTCTGATATCACTTTTTTTCCGATTTGACCAATGAAAGTAATTCAGTTATTGCCTTTTTATAAAAAGAAAGACCATTGGGTTCTTCGAAGTTGCACTATTAACCATAATCCAACTAGTTATTCATAAAAAGATTTTGAACGGAGCAAGTATTTGATTAAACTTTGGGCGACTTCTGATCCGCTTCTACTTGACTACCGACTTAAGTCAGTTGAAATATATGAATAAGCGTAGCAACTCTGCAATAGTTAAGGCACCCCTTACTACACTGTCCAGTATAATATAATTATATAAATATTTGGTAGCTCGGATCAATTTTAGCAAATGACAGCAACACGTGAACTCTTACAGGATTAAAAAAGGGGCAAAACTACACTACTTGATATATTTGAAAGCAGATCATTTCAAGTGGAGATAGCAAGAACACCTGGTAGGGTCACATGTCAAAACGGTTCTGGTTGACTTGTTCCTTGTTTTGGTAACCTTTTTTATCTGACCCGTTTCAAATAAAACACATACCATATGATCCATCCGTAAGTATACGAGATAAAATTTTCTCACCATAAAATCGAGCACAATACACATTCTTAACTTATAGATATTGCTAATGAATTTGGATATGTAATATCAACATGAATAAAATTATGTTGACGTATCTTATTCTATCTCCAATGCTAGTATAAAGAATTTCAACTTATGAACAAGGAATGCATAAAACAAACCACAATGAAGGAGCATACAGTGGCGGATCCATGTGGAGAGCAGGGTATGCAAGTGCATACCCTATGAAAAAAAAAATTAGTGTAATTTTTTTTTATATATATATATAATTAAATTTATTTTTACTAATAGTGAATATCCTAAGTAGACATAACTTACCTTGTAGTGTTGGTGGTTGACTATTTGACTAAAAAACGTAATTTCAAAAATATTATTAAATTTTACATACCTGCTATATTTTCGTGGATCCGCCACTCGGAGCATGCGAATTAATATAACATAAATAGTAGTACAAAAGCTGACCAAAGTGGTACCTGATTTGATTTGAACTCATATCGAGCAGCAGGAGGAGTTTGTACTACTGATGATGAAGATGCCCAAATCAATCACATAACTGAATAAATTCTCAGAATGAAGCACTACAAATCCTTAATGAAGTCGAGATTTAGTGTGTCCTGCATAATAAGGAAAAGACCAAGACCAAAAACAAGTGTAATCCCAGATGACATTATCCCTTGCTCTACTTCTAAAGGGAGCTTTCGCCCACCTCTTATCGCCTCAACAAGAACTAAAGCCATTGAACCCCCATCTAAAGCAGGCAAAAGAAAAAGATTAATTACCGCAAGATTAAGATTCAAAAAGGCTGCAAATTGATACAATATATCGATATTCGACTTTGCAACTTCTGCACCTACAGCTATAAACAGGACCAGAAACCTTGGTTGCAGACTGTGAAAAGTTAAAAAAAAAGTCTGCTTCAACTTATCCACAACATTGAAAGAATGGACCCACAGGCTTGACTCCAAATCAACAATCATTGGCCGGCAATCAACAATCATTGGCCGGCAATAATAGAAGTAACACGTTATGGACCCACAGGCTTTTTCTCCAAGTCTACTATGAAATGTTTTAAAAGACTTTGTGTGATCCTTGACTCCAAGTCTGCATCTGAATTATTCAACGTGTACTCTATCTTAATTACTCCAAAATGGAAACCACTTTTCTTGTCATTTTTACATTATTATTCCTGTTCTTTCAAACATATGGCGCAAGCAGCAACAATGCCATGATCACAACTTCCTCAATCGTTACATGCATCCAAAGAGAGCGGCAATCACTACTTGCTTTTAAACAAGGCCTCATGAATGAATCAAATCAGCTGTCAACATGGACCGGAGTAGAATGTTGTGAGTGGCGGGGAGTTGTGTGTGACTGGAGAACTGGTCATGTTATCGAACTTGATCTCTCTTCTAATGGTATCAACTCTACCATTCCTGTGTGGTTATCAAACCTTACTAGTCTCACGCATCTAAACCTTTACAATAACAGCTTCTATGGGGGAATACCTGATTCTATTGGAAGCTTGAGCTCTCTTTCTTCCATCGACCTTTCATCAAATCAACTGTCCGGTCCAATACCTCCCTCACTTGGTGGCCTATCATCTCTAAGAGTGCTCTATCTTTGGGATAATCAATTGAGTGGGAACATTCCCACTAGTCTTTGTCAGCTTTCAAACCTCCAACTCCTTGGTCTTTCAAGTAATAAATTGAGTGGGAGCATACCTGAAAGCATTGGACTACTCACGAGGCTACAACAGCTCGCTCTTTATGATAATCAATTGAGTGGGAACATTCCCACTAGTCTTGTTCATCTTTCAAACCTCCAATGCCTTGATCTTCGTGGTAATAAATTGAGTGGGAACATTCCCACTATTGGTCAGCTTTCAAACCTCCAATGGCTTGCTCTTTCTGGTAATAAATTGAGTGGGGTTGTTTCTGAAATTCACTTCACCAAACTCAACAATCTAACCTTGTTGTACTTGTCTGGTAATTCGTTAACGTTGAATGTCAGCCCTAATTGGATTCCTCCCTTCCAATTGACGGCTTTTGAAACAAGCTTCTGCAACATCGGACTCCAATTCCCAAATTGGCTTCAAACATCAACTGATCTTGAAGTTTTACGTCTTTCAAATTCAAGTATTAGAGATACAATACCAGAGTGGTTTCAGAACATCTCCTCTCATCTTTCGGAACTGGATTTGTCCGACAAACAGATCGGACCCCAATTCCCAAATTGGCTTCAAACATCAACACATCTTCAATGGTTAAATCTTAGAAATTCGAGTATTAGAGATACAATACCAGAGTGGTTTCAGAACATCTCCTCTTATCTTGATGTGTTGGATTTGTCCAACAATCAGATCCATGGAAATCTGCCACGAATAAGAAACAACACATGTATAAAAATACAGGATAATATTTTTTTTACTTTTGGTACGGTGTACCTGGTCGACCAGATCTATTTAGGGGTGTTTGGGTTATCTTATTATTTGAGGTTATAAGATTTTGATAAAATCATACACTTAATAATTTGGGGAGAACATCATACATACCCTTAATAAACACCAAAATATCATATTTACCCAATTTAAGTTCATAATATCACATATACCCACCTTAGATCTAAATTATGTCAAATATATCCAAATAATAATATTAACTCCAACTAATATTATAGAAATCATAATAATAATCATTTAATTTGTTATTGACTATTATATCCTTCTTTTCTTACATTAAAAATCTATAATTTATGTGTTTACATTTCTTCATCATCTAACGTTACAAACCTATATATATATATATTAAAAAATAAACATTGTATTGAAACAGACATTATTGGGCGATTGTCTCAAGAAATAGAAATAGTGTGACTAATAAACATTGTATTGAAATAGAATCACATACATCATAGCTATTCAAAACATTATTAAAAAATTGAATTACATGCCACTCTTTCAATTCACGAAGCTGAAAGTAGCACTTTGTTTTGGACATTCTTTTACGGGTAGTGATATTGGTACCATCATTTTTGATGTATGTACTATAAGGTACAATAAGTTATGCATACAGTACAACTG
>JAOXNX010042249.1:0-14047 GCA_028566075.1 Solidago caesia | reverse complement strand
GTACCACGATACATCACATTACCTTTTAGTACAAAAACGAAGTTATGTCTATGACATAACATTTATGAAAACATTTTAGTATCTTTTCACCCCGAAAACGATAAAAAGGGGCTACGAAACTCACCTGACGTGCGCAATGCAATCCCAATCCAAAAGAAAGTAGAACCAACGTCCACGACAGCCGAATCCTAACATACACGTATCACATTAATCCCTAAGCATCTCAAAGACCAAGGTCCTATGCATTTTTGACCTAATCTTACTAGAAATGCCATATTATGTCCATTTTATAAGGATTTGATCCAATCCAAGTGAAATCATTACGTTTCGTTATAAAACGACTCAACGGGGCTTGACCAATTCACTTTAAAACACACCCGAATGAAATGACGTTTGATTCATGCCACAAGGACATTACTAACAGAAAATAGACTCTCTTACGATTCCGTGGCCGCTTGAATCGTCAAAAACGGAGTTACGGTTTGAAAGTTATGGCCATTTGAAAATTTGGACTCATCAGAAAGAACCCCATACGAACTTCAAACCTCAAACGAACCTCGAACCTCGTTTGAGACCCCCAAACGAACCTGGAACCTCTTTTGGGACCCCAAACGAACCTTGAACCTCGTTTGAGACCCAAACGAACCTCAAACCTCGTTTCAGACCCCAAACGAACCTCGTTTCAGACCTCAAACGAACCTCGAAGGCTGGTTCGACTTTGAACCCATTTTAACACCAAAAATCGAGTTTTATCCCGTTTCCAAGTTATAAAACACTAGGGTTTTGATTATGAACATATAGTGTAACATTCCGTCTTTCAATCGATATACAATCTTATAGAATCGTTAAACGATTCTATCATCTTAATGAATTCCAATTATTTGGTATTCTATCGTATCAAAACGTATCAACCGAGTCTCGAATTTTTATAAATTCAAAACTTATCAAGCTTGAAACAATAAACAAACGAACTTTAGTAACTGATGGAATGCCAAACCGTATGTGAATCTATTACAATGTTAGTCCTAAAACTAACGAAACTTAACGGGACTAACGATCCCTTTTTGGAACTTGTGAAACACAGGTGTTGGATCAATTTTATAACACCTGTAATAGCAATTGACATCTGTTAGTACACGAAGTTGAAACAAAAACGTCAATTGATAACACAATTCAATCCAATTGAATCAAAACTCTCGACCAAAACTCTCTCAACTCAAAGTCCAAAATCGAGCACACTATTACTGGAAACATTCAAAATCACGAATGGGTTTTCTTCATTTGAGGTATGGTAATCTTTCTGTGAAGTTTATAAACTAAAATTATTCAAAATCATTATCAATTTGATGTTAGATTGAAACTGTGATCGTGTTTTTAGAAACACATATATAAATTTAAATCTTGTGGAAATACCTATACAAATGTATAATTGAAGTATTGTAAAGGTTTTCTATACATGTGTAAGGTGAACAATTCAGAGGGAGCGTACAATTCAGACAGATGGGCAGAGCGAGCGTACAATTCAGACTCTAGAAGATATGCTCCGTTCATGTGTGTTAGAGTTCAAAGGCAGTTGGGACGTTCACTTGCCTTTGATATAGTTCTCGTACAATAACAGCTATCACACGAGCATACAATGTGCACCTTTCGAAGCTCTGTATGGATGTAAGTG
Organism: Solidago caesia; assembly: GCA_028566075.1. Lineage (NCBI taxonomy): Eukaryota > Viridiplantae > Streptophyta > Magnoliopsida > Asterales > Asteraceae > Solidago > Solidago caesia. The sequence continues at coordinate 12,375 of JAOXNX010042249.1, read as the reverse complement.
CAAATCACCTGTGTGTTGGCTAGAACCGGGTGAGAGGAGCTGGATCGAACTACCAATTGTGCAAGACACGACAGACAAAATTTCAGTGATCAATGAACGACTCAAGGCAGCTAGCGACAGACAAAAGTCCTATGCGGATAAACGCCGTAAACCCCTTGAGTTCAGGGTAGGTGATAAAGTTCTTTTGAAAGTATCACTTTGGAAGGGTACCGTTCGTTTTGGCAAAAGAGGCAAACTGAGTCCTAGGTACGTAGGACCATTCGAGATCATTCAGCGTGTGGGTCCAGTCGCGTACAAGCTGGAATTACCTATAGAACTAGGCAATGTCTATAATACCTTCCATGTGTCGATGTTGAAGAAGTGCTTAGCTGATGCCAGCGACAGTCGTTCCCATTAAAGACGTACAAATTGATGATAGTCTAAATATCATCGATGAACCGTTAGAGATCTTAGACAGGCATGTAAAACAATTGCGTCAAAGTCGAGTACCATTAGTCAAAGTCCGTTGGAGTGCTAGGCATGGTCATGAATACACCTGGGAACGTGAAGATTTCATGAAGGAGAAGTATCCACAACTTTTCCAATGAAGTCGATCTTAATTTCGAGGATGAAATTCTCTCAAGTGGGGGAGAATGTGACAACCGTCTCGAGTCTTGTACTGTCTTTTTGTTCGAACGTTCATTAAATGAGCCTGAACCGTACTTATTGTTCCTTTGAAACTTGTTCTGTACTTAATTTGTGTTCAAAGTGCGTCCTCTCGAGTGTTTGGTTCATTTCAAGCTAGAGTTAGATCTTATAATGTTTAACATGTAGACATCTAGTAACTATCGAAATGCCATTTGATCGTTAAATCTATTACGAATTTAGTCCTAAATGTAACGAATGTAACGGAACACTATCTAATTATACCATTAATTAATTTTGCATGATCTTAGTGGTTTACAAGTGCTTTGCTATGGTGTTTACACCTGTAATTTTCATGCAAATGATGAACAAAACTGGTTTTAATGTCTAATTTTATCCACTTGTTTCACAAATTCAAGATCAAATTCTCTCTATACCATTCAAATACGCAGTCAATATTTAGGTCAGAAATAATCAAAATCAAACTTGGGTTTTGTTCTATTAAGGTATAATAACGTTCTTGTACCATTTCCGATCCAAAAACCTTCAAAAATCGATGTTTAAATTGCAATTTTTTTAACGCGTGTTTGTTTTACGCGCGCGTTTGTCTTCAGGATTAACGCGTATTGTTAAACACGCGGTCAGCGAGTTTTTGTTATACGTGGTCAACGCGTTTTTGGTTAAACGCGCGGTCAACATACCCGCGGGACTAAAACTGTAAATTTTCCAAATGTTCACTGTTTCGACAAGAATAGTCCATGTACTTATTTAAAGTGTTCAAAATGGATTTAAATGATTAAATGTATTCGTTTTTGGTCGATAGCTTTTAATGACATTTCCTTAGGTACTAACCGTTATACATTTAGACGTTCGCGAGGTATTAACCTCATGTGTATTGATGTTCTAGGTTCAGGTGTTCAAGACTTGTGATCTATCCATAACTACATTGTACTCTGTCTTGTACTTTTGTTTTATAGTTAGGTGAGTTCACTCCCCCTATTCTGTTTTATCAGTTTTAGTACGGGGCTGAAGAGCATGAAAACTATTTTTATTAAATTGTAAAGAAACGTACTTTGAACTATATTTATGAAGTGTACTTACGTAATGTACTTATGAACTTAGTAACTTTTGAACTTATACTATTTATTGTACTGTATCTGAGTGCTATCGCAGCTTGACCTCTACTATTAATTCAATCACACTAGTTCTAGTGATTGGACCGTGAGTACTTATGGACAACGCTGTTAGGGTAGACTACCTCTCTCGTACAGGTTCTACGAGTGCATATTTACTTATTTTCCCTACTAGCGATAGAGTGGGATGATGTTCAGGATCTTATCGGGTTTAGTAGTTGGGCTCAGTTTTATAGTGTAAACAATAAACAAAAGAACTGTTGAACTATTATTTGAGAATAACGTCATGTAAAGCTATTTAGGCATTGTATGGGCGAGGGTTAAATAGTTGTACATGATTGTATTGTTTGTGCTTTGATCTTATGTACTATTGATCTTTGGAACTTGTGAACAAATGAATTTAAGACCACTGGTAACGGTCTATGTTTTATAAATGTACTTGAACATGTAACAGGTTTTGAGAAACTATGTACTTGCCACAAAATCAGTGAAACTCACCAACTACTTTCGTAGTTGACTCTTTTGAACTCTCATGCTTTTCAGGTCCAGGTCAATAAGCAACTCTCTATGTTCATGCTTAAAGTGCGTTCAATGTCGGTCCTTCAAGACGGATCATCTTTTGCAACTCCATCGATTGTGCTCGGATGTTGAGTATTTTGTACTTATAATCAGTTGTAGCTTTGTACACTTTATGTTCCAGTACTAGTTTCTATTTGCTATGTTCAGCCAGACTTATGAATCTAATGTTCACGTAACGGGCACAACCCTTATACATTGTAATTATTGTTATGATTTTAATGTTATTGGCTGTGTTATGATCTGTAACTTGTGCTATGTACTATGTTTGCTGTGCATCCCATATTTCCGTTTTAGCGGGGTGTTACAGAAATTGGTATTAGAGCCGTGATTATAGTGAACATTGAGTTCTTCTATGAAGAATTCAAGCTATAACTGTTCTTCATTTTGTGTCGAACATATTTTTAGAATAACTAGTTTGAGTGATAAGTACTTTTACCACAATTGAACATAGACTGATCTCCTACGTTTAATTAAGGATAAAGTATGAGGTACTCGAAAGGAGTTAATTTGAAAATATGTTCTAAGTTCATTCAGTTCGTTTATGTTCCGTTCCATTAGAGCTTATCGTTAGGATCGTTAATATCTTAGACCTCAACCGTCCGATAACATGGAAATAGGGATCTCAGTTTATTGTTATCTAATTTATGAACGTAGCTCTCATATCGTTTACGTGAGTGCGAGAGTTTGGGTCGCCTGACATATGTTTGTGCTTATGTTCGATTACGGAGACGGCTAAGATAATAATGATTCGACTTAGTACTGTATATGCGCTGCATGATCTGTTTATTCGCTTTATTAATGGTGTAACTGTTGCAAATGGTGTGGTGAACGATGTTCTAAAGTATTTCAAACCTTTCTTGTGTGGCATAAGAAGTATGCCTCCAAGAAGGAGCGCAAGAGCAGAGAGGGAGAACCCAGAGACAGGTTGAGTTTGCTTCCAGTCAGTTCACTGGAGTCTCTCAAACTTGGTGGACCAACCTAATTCAGGAAAGAAGTCGTGCTGCTTTGTACGCTCTGTTGTGGGAAGAACTTAAGGTAATTATGAGAGAAGAATTCTGCACCAGAGATGCCATACAGGAACTAGAACAAGAGTTCTGGAACTTGCAAATGAAAGATTTTGAGATAGAAAAGTACATAACTCGTTTCAACGAGTTGGCAAGACTAGTTCCTCATCTGGCCACACCTGAGGAGAAAAATATTGACATATTTTGTTAGGGTCTTATCCCTGAAGTACGTAGTGGAGTCATCACCGCTAACCCTGCCACTATCTCTGCAGCCACTATTCTGGCAAAGAGATTGACTAGAGATGCAGCAAGATCTGGAACACAGCCACCTAAGACTACCGCTGATAAGGGAAAGAGAAAAGCTGAAGGCACTTCTGAGCCAATGAACCCAAAGAACCCAAAGGGCAAGACTGTGAAGAACTTTGCTCTAAATGCACCGGCTCAAACTGAGTTCGTTGGAGGTCACCCGAAATGTGATAAATGTAACTTGCATCACAGCGGGAACTGCCCAGTATGCTACAAGTGCCAGATCGTTGGCTATTATGCTCGTTACTGCAAAGCTGATGCCCAGTGAACAGAAATGTTCAAAGTCAACAAGGTTACCAAGGCAACAGGAACCAGCCATTGATTCAGTACAACCAGAACCGGAACCAACAGAACCCTCCAATGTAGGGGCAACAGCAACAACAACCCCGACAACAGCAACAACAGCAACATCAACAACAACCACAACAGCAGCAGCAGCAAAGAGGCCAAGCTCAAGGCCGAGTCTTTGCCCTCAATGCTGAAGAGGCTCGTCGTTACTGGTACTTTTCTTCTTAATGATCATTATGCTTCTGGTCTATTTGACTCGGGAGCAGAACGTAGTTTTGTCTCCTTAGAATTCAAACCTGTGCTGGGATTAGAGTCTGGTCTTCTAGATGAAACTTATGTTGTCGAATATGCTAGAGGTCAAATTCATGAAACTAGAACTGTTGTGTGTGCATGTCCTATGAACTTGAATGATAAGATCTTCGAAATTGACTTAATTCCTGTAGAACTTAGTAGTTTTGATGTAATTGTGGAGATGTACTGGTTGTCTAAGAACCACGCCGATAAGGTCGTTCGTATTCCTTTATCAAATGGCGAAATGTTTACTGTGCACGGTGATCATTCTAGTCGGGAACTCAAAAATTGTGTCTGTTATGAAAGTTCGAAAGTACTTAGAAGAAAAAAGCTGTACCGCATTCTTAGATCATATTGTTGACAAGTATGTCAAATCTAAAAGTCTTCTTGATGTTCCTATTGTGTAAGAGTTCCCTGACGTTTTTCCTGACGATTTGTCTGGACTTCCCCCTACTACGTAAGTCGAATTTCGAATTGATCAAATTCCTGGAGCTGCCCCTGTCGCTAAAGCTCCATATCGATTGGCTCCTTCAGAAATGCAAGAACTCTCCGATCAATTACAAGAGCTTTTGAGCAAAAAATTTATTCATCCTAGAACTTAATATGTTGACCGTCAAGAACCATTATCCGTTACCACGTATCGATGATCTGTTTCATCAATTGCAAGGAGTTTCGTACTTTTTCAAAGATCATTTTACGTTATGGTTATCATCAACTTCGAGTTTATGATGACGACATTCCTAAGACAGCCTTTCGAACTAGATATGGTCATTACGAGTTCTTGGTAATGCCATTTGGTCTCACAAATGCTCCTGCCGTGTTCATGGATCTAATGAACAGTGTTTGTCGTCCGTACCTCGACAAGTTTGTCATTGTGTTTATTGATGATATTCTAATCTATTCCCGAAACAAACAAGATCATGAGCAACATCTGCGCACTATTTTGCAACTTCTACGTAACGAACAACTTTATGCTAAATTTTCAAAGTGCGAGTTCTGGATTCGACAAGTTCAATTTCTCGGTCATGTCGTTAATGCGCAAGGTATTCAAGTCGATCCTACAAATATTGAGGCGATCAAGAAATGGGAAGCGCCGAGAACACCTACGGAAGTGCGCAGCTTTCAAGGTTTGGCCGGGTATTATCGGAGATTCATTGAGAATTTCTCAAAGATTGCACTCCCATTGACTCAGCTGACACAAAAGACAAGAGAATTTGTTTGGGGAGAGTCTCAAGAGAAAGCGTTTCAGGTTCTGAAAGACAAGTTGTGTAGTGCACCAGTTTTGTCCGTGCCAGATGGAACTGAAGATTTTTTTGTGTATTGCGACGCTTCGCATCAAGGCCTCGGTTGCGTGCTCATGCAACGAGGTAAAGTCATCGCTTACGCCTCTAGACAGTTGAAAGTTCATGAACAGAACTATACTACGCACGATTTTGAACTAGGAGTTGTTATTTTCGCTTTGAAGATCTGGAGACATTATCTTTATGGAACAAAGTGCACTATTTTCACGGATCACAAGAACTTGTAACATGTATTTGATCAGAAAATGTTGAACATGAGACAGAGATGCTGGGTGGAACTTTTAAGCGATTACGATTGCGAGATCAAATATCACCCCGACAAGGTGAACGTAGTAGCTGATGCGCTTAGTCGAAAGGAGAGAGTGAAGCTCTCAGGCCTTAAGGCTGTAGAACGAACTGATTTGAAAATTTGAATACTGAACGATCAGACTGAAGCTCTAAATGCTGAAGATCTTCATGATGAAGAGTTGGGCAACATTCAGCAACATTTTGAAACCGACGACAACGGAGTGGGATACTTCAAGGGTCGTGTCTGGATCCCTAAAAGGAATGGTTTACGGGATCTTATTATGGACGAAGTTTATCATTCTAAGTATTCCATTCATCCTGGAGCTGATAAAATGTACCGGAACCTTAGAGCAGATTACTGGTGGCCAGGCATGAAACGTGACATTGCTGACTATGTTAGCAAATGCTTAACCTGCTCAAAGGTCAAGATCGAACATCAAAGACCGTCTGGTCTGTTAGTTCAACCTGAAATTCCTGAATGGAAGTGGGAGAACATAACCATGGACTTTGTAACAAAGCTGCCACGAACAAAGAAAAGTCATAATGCCATTTGGGTAATTGTTGACAGACTGACGAAATCAGCTCATTTTCTTCCAGTGCAAGAAGACTATAGCATGGAGCAGCTTGCCAAATTGTACATTGACGAGATCATAACGAGACATGGCGTACCTTTATCTATCATTTCTGACAAAGATCCTCGATTTACGTCAGACTTATGGGAACAGTTACATAAAGCACTGGGTACTCGATTGAACTTAAGTACCGCGTATCATCCACAGACGGATGGGCAGAGCGAGCGTAACATTCAAACATTGGAAGACATGCTCCGTTCATGTGTGTTAGAATTCAAAGGCAATTGGAACGTTCACTTGCCTTTGATTGAGTACGAGCATCTAATGTGCACCTTTTGAAGCTCTGTATGGACGTAAGTGCAGATCACCTCTGTGTTGGTTAGAACCAGGGGAAAGGAGCTGGATCAAGTTACCTATCGTACAAGAGACAACGGACAAAATAGATACGATCAAAGAACGACTAAAAGCAGCTCGCGATCGACAAAAGTCTTATGCAGACAAGCGCCGTAAACCCCTCGAGTTCAGGGTAGGTGATAAAGTGCTTCTAAAAGTGTCGCCATGGAAAGACACTGTTTGTTTTGGCAAGAGAGCAAATTGAGTCCTCGGTACATTGGACCTTTTGAGATCGTGCAACGTGTGGGTCCAGTCGCGTACAACTGGAACTACCAATCGAACTAGGCAACGTTCATAATACTTTTTACGTTTCTATGTTAAAGAAGTGCTAGGCTGAAGTACCAGCGACTGTTGTTCCAATCAAAGACGTGCAAATCGATGATGGTCTTAACATCGTTGACGAACTTGTTGAGATCTTGGATAGAAGTACTAAGAAACTGCGCCAAAGTCGAGTACCATTGGTTAAAGTTCGTTGGTCGGCAAAACATGGTCACTAGTATACTTGGGAACGCGAAGATTTCATAAAAGAGAAGTATCCACAACTTTTCCAGTGAAGTCGATCTTAATTTCGAGGATGAAATTCTCTCAAGTGGGGGAGAATGTGACAACCGTCTCGAGTCTTGTACTGTCTTTTTGTTCGAACGTTCATTAAATGAGCCTGAACCGTACTTATTGTTCCTTTGAAACTTGTTCTGTACTTAATTTGTGTTCAAAGTGCGTCCTCTCGAGTGTTTGGTTCATTTCAAGCTAGAGTTAGATCTTATAATGTTTAACATGTAGACATCTAGTAACTATCGAAATGCCATTTGATCGTTAAATCTATTACGAATTTAGTCCTAAATGTAACGAATGTAACGGAACACTATCTAATTATACCATTAATTAATTTTGCATGATCTTAGTGGTTTACAAGTGCTTTGCTATGGTGTTTACACCTGTAATTTTCATGCAAATGATGAACAAAACTGGTTTTAATGTCTAATTTTATCCACTTGTTTCACAAATTCAAGATCAAATTCTCTCTATACCATTCAAATACGCAGTCAATATTTAGGTCAGAAATAATCAAAATCAAACTTGGGTTTTGTTCTATTAAGGTATAATAACGTTCTTGTACCATTTCCGATCCAAAAACCTTCAAAAATCGATGTTTAAATTGCAATTTTTTTAACGCGTGTTTGTTTTACGCGCGCGTTTGTCTTCAGGATTAACGCGTATTGTTAAACACGCGGTCAGCGAGTTTTTGTTATACGTGGTCAACGCGTTTTTGGTTAAACGCGCGGTCAACATACCCGCGGGACTAAAACTGTAAATTTTCCAAATGTTCACTGTTTCGACAAGAATAGTCCATGTACTTATTTAAAGTGTTCAAAATGGATTTAAATGATTAAATGTATTCGTTTTTGGTCGATAGCTTTTAATGACATTTCCTTAGGTACTAACCGTTATACATTTAGACGTTCGCGAGGTATTAACCTCATGTGTATTGATGTTCTAGGTTCAGGTGTTCAAGACTTGTGATCTATCCATAACTACATTGTACTCTGTCTTGTACTTTTGTTTTATAGTTAGGTGAGTTCACTCCCCCTATTCTGTTTTATCAGTTTTAGTACGGGGCTGAAGAGCATGAAAACTATTTTTATTAAATTGTAAAGAAACGTACTTTGAACTATATTTATGAAGTGTACTTACGTAATGTACTTATGAACTTAGTAACTTTTGAACTTATACTATTTATTGTACTGTATCTGAGTGCTATCGCAGCTTGACCTCTACTATTAATTCAATCACACTAGTTCTAGTGATTGGACCGTGAGTACTTATGGACAACGCTGTTAGGGTAGACTACCTCTCTCGTACAGGTTCTACGAGTGCATATTTACTTATTTTCCCTACTAGCGATAGAGTGGGATGATGTTCAGGATCTTATCGGGTTTAGTAGTTGGGCTCAGTTTTATAGTGTAAACAATAAACAAAAGAACTGTTGAACTATTATTTGAGAATAACGTCATGTAAAGCTATTTAGGCATTGTATGGGCGAGGGTTAAATAGTTGTACATGATTGTATTGTTTGTGCTTTGATCTTATGTACTATTGATCTTTGGAACTTGTGAACAAATGAATTTAAGACCACTGGTAACGGTCTATGTTTTATAAATGTACTTGAACATGTAACAGGTTTTGAGAAACTATGTACTTGCCACAAAATCAGTGAAACTCACCAACTACTTTCGTAGTTGACTCTTTTGAACTCTCATGCTTTTCAGGTCCAGGTCAATAAACATCTCTCTATGTTCATGCTTAAAGTGCGTTAATGCCGGTCCTTCAAGACGGATCATCTTTTGCAACTCCATCGATTGTGCTCGGATGTTGAGTACTTTGTATTTATAATCAGTTGTAGCTTTGTACACTTTATGTTCCAGTACTAGTTTCTATTTGCTATGTTGAGCCAGACTTATGTATCTAATTTTCACGTAACGGGCACAGCCCTTATACATTGTAATTATTGTTCTGATTTTAATGTTATTGGCTGTGTTACGATCTGTAAATGTACTATGTTTGCTGTGCATCTCGTGTTTCCGCTTTACCGGGGTGTTACACACCATTTCACCTCTTCTATTTTTTTTTTGACTGCTTCTTTTTTTCTTTGTGACCATTACTCAGCCAGGAACCACCAACCACTGCAATCTAGTCACCAGTATCACTACCACCCGAAGAGAATCCTGCCACCAACACCACCGGGAACCAACAAAACCCACCTTCCCGCCACAACCGACCACCAACTCCAGCTCCACCCCAAAGAGCACCACCACCACCGAAACCACCTCCCACGACAACCGGCCTCAAGCAACACCTGGACCCCAAAAGCACATCCTCCTCCTCATTTTCTACTGGGTTTCACCACCACCAGCGTGAGCCGGCAGCAACTTTCTCCGGTGATGTTTCCGACCACCAGAAATGTTTTTAACCATTGGTCCAAACCCATGGATCTGGTCTTCACACCACATAATAATATCGAATCAGGGTACATTTTTTAGTTCATCTTTAGTTTGCTGGCATGCAACAAGATCAGAGACAAATAAAAAAAACGAATCAGTTTATTTTCATGAACACGAAAATCATGGAGAAAAATGAAGATTAAACTAAGTAACCTTCGTATTGGATTGAATAAGAAGAACGCAAATCATAGAGTTCAAAGATCTGACCTTGCTGTGGTATGGCCTGAGATGAGCGATGGTATGGCCGGAGATGTGTGGAGCGCGGTGGTCTGGTCGGTGAATATGGTGGCCGCAGGAGAACAGGGAAGGAAAGGGGTTGGCGGTGGTTAGGTCAAGAAGTTTGACATTTATGCAAAATTTGTGATTTTTTATAATGGGTATTTGTAGGTTTTTTAAAAATATGTATGTATTGTTGTATATATCATGTGATTTTTTATAATGGGTATTTGTAGGTTTTTTACCAGAATTTTCGCCTGGAGAAAAATTGGTGAAGATGGTGATGACGTGTAAAGCCATGTCAGTAGTCCACGTGGACATTTTAATGACGTGGCATGCCACGTTGGCAGTTAATGGAGGTCTAGCGTTAAAAACTAACGATATTACCTTTATTGAAAACTTTTTAAAAATTAAAATCCTTTTAATAGTCAAAACCTAAATAGGTTCCCTCAATTAGGAATTTGATTAAAAATGTTACCTTTTTATGGATTTTTCCCTAATTTTATTTATATCCCAAACACAAACACCCTTTTATACCTCCACACTCTGTTTTTTCCCATGTTTTTACTCTGTTTTTCCTCCACCGCAAATGGAGAAACCTCATTTGACTTCCAAGCACTTACTAAGCTCACCAACTTAAAGCTTTTGGGCGATGCTAACATTTACAACAATACCACTATCAGACTCACCGGTGATCTCACCGTTCCAAACTCCGGATCCGGCATGGTTTTATATAATAAGCCCGTCACATTCCGCCCCCCCGTAACCCAAATCCCACCAGTTTCACCACTCACTTTGCATTCTTGATTGTCACTTTAAACCCTAATTCGATTGGGGGTGGTTTGGCTTTTGAAATCTCTCTTGAAAATGAATCAATCGGTGCCGCAGGTGGGTTTCTTGGCATTCCAGCCGTCTCTGTTGCGGTCGAGTTCGATGTTGTTAAAGAAGTGGAGTTCAAGGATGTTAATGGAAACCATGTTGGTATTGATATCAACTCAGGGGTTTCATTACAAGTTGCCAATTTGGATTCGGTTAACATTAGTTTAAGAAGTGGGGAGTTAATCCACTCGTGGGTCGACTATTCTGGGTCAAATCGCCAACTCAAAGTATTCATTTCATACTCCAAAACAAAACCCGTATCACCTGTTTTATCGGTCACCATAGATCTCTATCTATACGTGAATGAGTTTATGTTTGTGGGGTTTTCAGGTTCAACTCAAGGAAGCACTGAAGTACACTCGGTTGAATTTTGGACTTTTAGTTCCTTTTTTGATGGCCCGAATAGGAAAAGCGTGGGTTTAAACTCACCCCCATCACCATCACCACCACCACCAATTGATACCATGCCAACCACTCTTGATACCAAGACGACCCGAAAATACCCTAAATGGCTGATTGGCCCGTTGGTTGTGATAATAGCGTCGTTGTTTGGCGGAGGCATCTACCTCAAAATCAAATATCAAAATGGAAGTGAAAATCAGTACTATAATAAGTTCTATAATATCTGTAATTGTTGTTCAGATGTGAACAATATAGCTTTTTAGATTATGTAATATTGTACTTTTTTGTAAATTATGACGTCAACTCAAGATATAGTTGTTATTTTTAATTGGTAGATTTTGCTATTGAAAAAGGTAGGGCTGTCAATGGGTTCGGGTTCAGGTTGGCGGGTTCGGGTTGCTGGGTTGACGGGTCGAAAATCTCTGACTCTAACCCGACCCACTAAAAGTTTCAGGTCAGAAATTTCAACCCTGACCCATAATCTGTCAACCCGAACCCAACCCACCAACCTGAAAAAAATCGGGTTGGCGGGTTGGCAGGTCGACTTTCGGGTTGGCGGGTTAAATGAGTTGGTGGGTTGGCTGGTTGATTTCAGGTCAAACAGGTCATATGGGCTGGCGGGTTGGTGGGTTCATTTCAGGTCAAATGGGTTGTGGGTTGGCAGGTTGACGGGTCAAATGGGTTGGTGGGTCGACCTGTTAAAAAAAAGTATATAAACTTAAAAAAATTTCTGGTTTGTGGGTCGACCTGTTAACCCAAAGGGTCAACCCGAAAAAAATCAGGTTAGTGGGTTGGCGGGTTGACGGGTCGAGATTTCACAACCCTATCCCGGGTTTTTTCAGGTCGCGGGTTTCAGGTTGGGTCGAGTATTGATAGCCTTAGAAAAAGGACTGGGCGTACGTAGTTGTTCCCTATTTGCCTTCCATTGAAAGTAATTATTATTGTCCCGCATTATGGTGTACTTAGCATCCCCACATGGCCACATTATGGTCCCACATTATGGTGTACTTAGCAGATACGTACCTGCTAAGTCTCCTATGCATGGCTTTTGTAGGTTAAGGATGTTTTATTTGAACCCGTACGTAAAACCCAAGATGCCA
>JAOXNX010042243.1:0-14048 GCA_028566075.1 Solidago caesia | reverse complement strand
CACCATCACCTTGTAATTGACCCAACACATATATACATGTATGCAAGAATACTCACCTCCAATGCAATAATTATAAAGCCAAGATGACCTCAATAACAATTTAAGTTTGCTTTTCACCCAATAACAATCAAAATGCATATATATAAGGCCACCATCATAAAACAAGGCTACCTAGACATAATTCACTTGTTTCCCTTTTTATTCATTTCATTCTAACATCACTTATCTCATGTGGTTATACCACAATTAACAAAATATCATTTTCTTAAATTGCTCATAACATATTACTAGCATTTCATCACTAGTAATTTCAATTCCATAACAATATCATCATTTATTTATAAAATAACTAAAAATCGATAGTATCAACACTATATGGTCACTCATGGACCAAAATACTAGGGCTCAATTCTTAAACAATCAATTTCTCAAAAATCCCCAAATACATAAATACCAAGAACCCTAGAATCCTCAATGAAATTAAGGAAATGATGTTACCTTGGAATTGAGCTATAATTGAAATGATTAGAATCACTAAAACTTTATTTTCTTTCCTATGTGTGTCGAATCACACAGCCACACACACACACACACACTTTTCCAATTGATATTATTAACTTGATTGGAGATGAAAATCTTGATATTATTATTAATTTGATTTACTTAAGATGGTGATTAGAAGCTTTGAGAATGAAAGAGGATGAGGATTGAGATGATACAGGAAATAGAGAAATGATTTCTAAACAATATGGAGGGAGCTGGCCTCTTGTCTAAGTGCCACGGCTCCAATTAAAAATATAAGGGTATTATACTCGCTAGCCACTAAAGTTCCAACTAATTTAGTCTCATAACTCAAAATTAAATACTAGGAACTTATTTTAAAGATAAAACTATAAATATAGATATTTTATTACCTTTAAAATTTTAAGGTGTTACAACTATCCCCCACTCGGAATGGATCACGTCCTCGCGATCCAAGCCATATGCAAAGACGGGTAATAGATAAGTACATCTCTCAGACTCCCACGTGCACTCCGACATTGTACCATGCTTCCATAGAATCTTATACGACCTTACCATCTTATTTTGAACCCTTCTCAATTGTTCTTCCACAATAGCTATAGGTTCCTCAATGTAATTCAACTTATTGTCGACTTCAATCTCTTGTAATGGTACATACGCCGCTTCATTAGCAAGACATTTTCTAAGGTGAGAACCATGAAAGGTAGGATGAATTCCAGCTAGCTCTTCCGGCAACTCCAATTGATAAGCAACTTTACCAACTTGAGCGATTATTTTGAAAGGACCAATGAAACTGGGACTCAATTTCCCTTTTTTACGAAAACGTAACACACCCTTCCAAGGAGACACTTTTAGCAACACACGATCAGCTACATCAAATTCAATGGGTCTTCTTCTTTTATCCGTATAAGATTTTCGTCGATCTTGTGCCGCTTTAAGACGCTCTCTTATCACTTCTATCTTCTCGGTGGTCTTCATTACTATATCCATGCTACACAACTCTCGTTGCCCCACTTCTCCCCAACAAATAGGAGACCTACACTTCCTACCATACAACATCTCATAGGGTGGCATTTGAATACTAGCATGGTAACTATTGTTGTAAGAGAATTCAACCAAAGGCAAATGTAAATCCCACGTTTCACCAAAATCAATAATGCAAGCTCGTAACATGTCTTCAAGAGTTTTGAATAGTCCTCTCACTTTGACCATCCGTTTGAGGATGATATGCGGTACTTAGATTTAACCTTGTACCCATTTCTTCTTGAAATTTATGCCAAAACCGTGAGGTGAAACGTGTATCTCTATCAGAAATGATGGAGATTGGAACTCCATGTCTCGCTACCACCTCTTTAACATAAATATTGGGTAGAACCTCTGAGGATGATGTTTCTCGAATGGGAAGAAATAAGGCACTCTTGGTGAGACGATCGACGATAACCCAAATAGTGTCAAATTGATTTCGTGGCGTTTTTTGCAATTTGGTGATAAAATTCATTGTGATATGCTCCCACTTCCATTTTGGAATTTCCAATGGTTGTAAATTCCCGTATGGCTTTTGGTGTTCGGCTTTCACTTGAGCACACGTCAAACATTTCTCCACATATTTTGCCACATCCCATTTCATTCCGGGCCACCAATACTCTCTCTTAAGGTCTTGGTACATTCTTGTTGCACCGGGGTGGATAGAGTATTTAGATTTATGAGCTTCATCAAGTAAAACTTGTTTCAATTCACAAGAAAATGGAATCCAAATCCTACCATAACAAATGGTAAGACCGCGAGAGTCTTTAGAAAAATCATTTGTTTGGCCTTTAATTCTTTCTTCTTTAGGGTCTCGTTGGAGAGCTCTTTCTTGGGCTTCCTTTATTTGATCAAAGAAATCGTTAGTAATCATAGCCCATAACGGTGAAACACGAATAGAATAATGAGAACTCTTTCGACTTAAAGCATCGGCCACCACATTGGCCTTACCGGGATGATACAAGATTTCACAATCATAGTCTTTCAAAAGATCCAACCACCTTATTTGGCGATTATTGATATCCCTTTGTTCAAAGAAATATTTAAGACTCTTATGATCGGAACAGATTGTAAATTTGACACGATAGAAATAATGACGCCAAATTTTTAATGCAAAAACCACTGCCGCATACTCCAAATCATGAGTAGGGTAATTCTTTTCATGTTCTTTCAATTGCCTAGATGTATAGGCAATAACTTTACCCCTTTGAATATAATATACGAACATTAACAAAAGTTTTTAAAATATTAACTAAATTATAAAATTTTCGGAAATGTTGGAAATTTATGAAAGATTTTGTCAAATATCAAACACATTACAAACACAAATGTACTTGATGATTATTAACATGAATAATAAAAAAAATAAGTGAGTAACACCTAATGCTATCTTTTACGGGTTATAGTTTTCAATACCGTACATCATCGACGGTGTATGAGTGAGATTGAGATGTAGACAACTTTAACCTTACTTAAGGTAAAGAGGCTGTTTCCAAGTTTTACTAAAAGTAAAAAGGACCTCCAGCCTGTCGGACATGAGGATCGAACTTTTGACATCTGTATTCATCGGCAAAGGCTCCAACCATTTGATCCAACCAGGTTGGTTATTAACATGAATAATAACGTGTTATAAAGTCAATGGATTGAATCCATGAATAATAACGTGTTAATTTCTTTAGGGATTTTGTTCATTGATCCCCTTCATCTCAATCCCTCTATTATTTTCTTCCAATCGGGATCAGGTAGAAGAATGACGAAAATAATTATTTTGGTTACACTTTCTCTGTTTTCTTCTTTTTCTTATTTTGGTTTAGATCTAATGTTGTTTGTTTTTATGTGGGTATTAGAAGTTTAATTTCATCTATTATTTGGGTTTCTTTCCTTGCATCTTGAGCAGACACAACAGAAGAATCAAGTGAAACACTGGATAGATGTTGATGAGCTAGAAGGTACAAGATAAGATTATGATTTTGTTTTTAGTTTATACTCACCATTTTAGTATTAATGTCGAATATATATATATTTTATAATTTGATATCATAAAGTGGGTTTTCAAGTGAAGGTGATTTTTCTTGCACTTATTTAGGGTTCTTTTTGTTACTTTGTATGTATATGTTTTGATGATGGTGTAGCTGAAGTAAGTGAGAGGGTTGAGCTTGAAGAATGAAGATGAAGATGGGGGGTATGAATTTTCTTGCATTTTACTATACATATACACATATATGTTGATAGTTATATAGATAGTAGCATTCCATTTATTTTCGGAAAATTGATTATTTTTTTTTTAAGAAATTGAAGGACTCAGATGGACGGGATCAAAGTATAATATCGAAAACAAATTAAGGGAATAGCTAAATAGAGTGGTTTTGTACAACTTGAGGAAACTAATCTTAGAAATCGTAACGAGCTACAACATCTTGATGATGGTATTGCAAGGCAGCAGGTAGTTAAAGTTTGAATTAAAATTAATTGGCTGTATTTATTTGTATTGGTCATGAACTTATATTCACTAAATAACTTTTTTCTTCCCAAACATGCCAGGGCATGGTGGCGCAGGGTAAGAGCATAATGCAAACATATACACTCTTTAAATCTATTGTCTTTATGATAATTTAAGGTATATATGTATATGTGTATGTATTTATTCCAGAACAGATCAAGGGCTATCATCAGCAGGGGAGGCTAATTGTGCTGCAGTGTCGGCTTCAACATGGGTTGAACCAAATGGGAAATCCGCTGTTGCTTTTGCTGTAGCATGGTCATCCCCAAAAGTTGTATTCATGAAGTGAAAGTCATGGGTTTCTTATCCAACTTGAAATTAATAAATATGCAAAATTGCACTTGTGTTTTCAAGTTTGGTCTTTTTCTTTTTTTTTTTCTTTTTTAGGAGGTACACCAAATACTATGGTACTTCTGAGAGGGCGGCTGGGGATTTGGCTCATGATGCTTTAACAAGTAGGCATTCTTCATCTCATTTTCTTGTACTAAAATCATTGCATTCTTTCTGTTTAATGCATTCTAGCTAGAGAATGTGCTTTGATCAGATTATAAGAGGTGGGAAGAAGATATTGCGAAATGGCAAAATCCGATCTTGAATGATGACAACCTCTCAGTTTTAGTTTATCTTTGGTTTATAACGCCTCTCATATTTATTTTATCTTTACCCATTTCAGTTTTAACTCTTTTAATTGGAAACTCTAATCGTCAGGTTCAAAAAGGTTACAACTTTAATGCCTTTTGTATGTTATAAGCTTTATAGCTCATGTGTGACAGAAGCAACCTTGGGTAGATTCAAATATTGTTAAGGTAAATCTTCTAGGTTTTGGCTTTGCATTTGAATTCTTTAAGACATTTCTGAGAATTTTGTGATAACAAACTGAATTTTGGCATGACCAGTGGCGTAATGCAGGATGGAAACAAGGATCTTGTGTAACCCATGTGTGCGTCCATGGTGGAATATGGGCAATACGACATTCTTTTTTCTACATGCTTTAGTCTATTTTTAATGTGTTAGGTTTCATGATTTTATGGTAAGATTGAAGGTCATACTATTGTATGTATATATTTTTTCCACCATTTTTTTTATAAAAAATTTAAATAAAAATCTATATGCATTGTTGTGAGTTGTGACTACTTTAATTCTTTAAAGCATAAGAACAGGGCAACTTTGATGATAAATCCATCATATACTGTGCAAAAAGGATCGTTTTGATACTGTCTATGTGATTCTTTTTTACTGTAGTTTCATATATTTTTGTTGACTAAAATTTTTAACTTTATATGAGTTTCAATTTTCAAGTTAACTCAAATATAAAAAATCGTATCATAAACTTAACGCATTAGTTTGGGTTCTTACAACATTGTCACTGTTTATAATTAATACTTAATAGCATTATAATACCCGTGCGTTGCAGCGGCATCGACTAATTACAACATGTCAATAAATTGTATGGCGAGAGAGTTAATATATATAAGGAGACATGATAGTGATTGGAAGGAGTAAAATATTAAAAGTTAGGAGTGAAACACATTTATTAGGAGTGTTTAAGAGAGGGAGTGTTTAAGTTTAAGACGGGCCCATCAAAATGTCTTAAAATTTTCAAATTTTAAGACGCCTTGCAAATGCTTTATAATGTAGTATAGATACTTAATAGCATTAAATTTAAGATTTTCTTAAAAATTTATCAAACACTCAAAATACTTGCCTAAAATAGAGGTGCATTTTGATCTTATACAATTTACAAGTGTATATAAAATCACAAATAGCATGTACAAGTTTGCACCACATATGTTCAAGTTACATATTTTCAAGTTTGTTATGATCGAACGACTAATATTTAATATTTGAACCTCATTAATTTTTGCACCGAATCAGTGACTAATATTTAGAATGATAGATACGGTTATAAGCCATTTAAAAATGCCGCATCTCACATAAAACAAGTACCAGCTTGTAAATTATCACCGTTACGGCATTTCGCGCGCTGTAAATTGTGGCCGCTGCAACGCGCGGGTACACTACTAGTTATTGTAAAACAAAAGTAATTGTTTGCATGTGTTATTTTCAACCCTTGGTCAAACTTCAAGTTTTGTGTCGTGCATGCATTAAATTATGCTAGAACTGTACCCATGTGATATTGTATTGTTTCAACACAAATATAAAACTAAAAGACGGTGGTCGGCTCCATCAATCGATGGTAATCAGTAGTGATGTAGAAAAAATATTTAAATTTAAATTTGACTATCAAAAAATATTATATATTTAAAGCGAACAAATTGATGAATCTTGATTTTTATTACATTTTTTAATGACTTTCCGTATTTATAATTTTCAAATTTTATTACATCTTTAATTTAGTTTGTATCTATTTTCACCTTTTTTTTTAAATACACCCCTCACTATGCAATAAATAATTGTACATTGTGTATAATTTATTGTACATTAAGGGATATATTTAAAAAAAAGAAAGTGAAAATAAGAGCTCCCTTAATTTAATGTCTTACCATATTTTAAAATGTTCTTAAGACACCCCTCTTCTCCATTATCTAAGTCTCATACTTTCTTCAAAAGTTCAAATTGTATGGTATATGTATTTATTCACGGTAAATCAGTGTATTGCACAATACTTTCTAGTTTCTAGAGGGGTTTATTCTAAGTTTATTACTTTAAACCCCAACTACATGACATTGTACTAAAACAATAGTGCAATTTGGTATTTTCAACATACGTGTAGTTTTGGTATACTAGTATGTATCAAAGTGCATCAAAGTTTTTAAATATGCGTGATAAATTACCGTTTCTTATTTGTTTTACGTTAATGTTCGTTTTACAATAAGTAACCCATATATATCTCTAGGGGTTGGTTATTGTAAAACAAGTATTAAAGTAAAACAAATAGGATAAGATCTTGACTATTGGATCATGATAAAATTGATGCACGAAGATTCATAGAATACAAATATATACACTGATGCACGAAGCTTTTTATGATGCACAATGATTTTTAGCTAAGAAAAAATGATTGTTTTATTTGTTTTACTTTAATACTTGTTTTATTTTAACTAGAACCTATATCTCTATTATATTATAAAGCAAAAAGTAAGGTGTCTTACTTTTTGAAGTTTTGTAAAAACTAACTATATATGAAAAATATTTAGGTAATGAATGATGTATATTTGCTATTGATGTATTTACTAGAATTGACTTTCAAAGAAGGGTACTATAACCATATTATCTCTACTACATCATTATATAACTAGGTTGAAATAATAATCTTAAATGGTTTTGTTTTCACTTTTTTATATCGTTTCTCTAATCAATATTATATGTTTGCAATTCAAGTAACAAAGTTTCTTCCACGGTAACACTTCTAGTTTTTGTTATCATGCATTGCACGGGTCTTTTGCTAGTATATATATTCAGCTCGGCTTCGCTAGCGCTCATGACTTCTATGGTAATATTAATATCTAATATATAATACATTTATTCTATTTATCAAGTTTTCAAAAGGGTATGATATCTACGCAATCTATTTTTTCATATACAAAAATATATGCATTATATAACTATACAGTATAATCATATAATGCATATATATTTATGTATGGAAAAAATATTTTGTGTAGGGACAATCTCCCTTTTCAAAAACTTAAAATGTAATCTTGAGAAATGATAAACATAATTTTGAACGATATATTTAATTTGTAAGGTTGACTCGGTATCTTAGAAAAAAAACACACTTATCCCATTTTTAAATCCTCTTCTAACTAATCCAGTCGTCAGGCATGGAAATTGGAAAACGCGTTTTACTATATAAATTCAACAGAAGTGAACTGTCAAGCAGCGTTGATATTTTTTTTTTTTTTTTAATTTAAATTTTAAATCTAATGGCTGATTACTCAAGCATTTCGAGCAGCAACGACATTAATGAAGGTACGTATGATGGCCATATTGCTAAACACTTGATATTATTTCATGATTTTCTGATACGACCAGCTCCAATTGAGCATTAAGGCCAGAGATCGTGTCTATTATTCTGATTGCATTTGTTTCCTATTAATTTGTATATTTGATTGATTCATTTAGCACATGTTTGGCCGTTTGGCCGGAGGTCCTTATGGAACCAGTCTCTTTACCTTTAGGTAGAAGCAAGACTGTCTACGTCTCACCTCCCCGTACCTCGCTTATGCATGGATTGAGTAATGTTGTTGTTGTCATTTAGCACATGTTTCTTCCCACTTATGTCAGGATTGCAGTCGTCATTTAGCACATGTTTCTGTTTCGGCATATAAATTAAGAATTACTGGTTCATGAAGTCCATGAAATAAGGGACCTGAGTAGTGGCAGTAGTTATCTTCCTGCATATTTAATCCCTTGTAATTGCATTTTTGGAATATGAAAGAAAATTGCCCCAAGTCTCTCTTTTCTTTGTGTCTTTCTTTGGGAGGTTATCCTACGTACTCTACAGGCCTTATCATTTTCAAATTCAATATTGATCAAATTATCGATGTACGTACGTAATGATGTAGCAGGGTCACAACAATGCCCACATGCTAGTCAGGATGGTATATCCAGCTTTGTGTCTATTAAGCTGTCTTCTGAAACCGACTATCGTCCCTGGAAGGAACAGATGTTGTGCTTTTTGGAGTATCGTGATATGGTTGGTTTCATTGATGGCACAATCGAAAACCCCACTAAAAATAAGGTAGAAATGAGCAAGTATAGCGAATGGAAAAAGTTGGATATACTTGTGAAAGGATGGATCTACGGGACGTTAAATAAAGATGTGATGGACAATGTTTTAGGCCTCGACAACGCCTACGAAGTATGGAACAAGCTTAAGAGTACCTACGATAATTCTCTAAAGGCCGTGGGGGCTGAAATTTTAGCAACAACATACATCAGCAACACAGACAAAGATGAAGGTATATATGGTGGCGATTTCTTTTTATTTCTTTTGAATTTTCCCATTTATTAAATTGTTGACATCTTCTCTCATTTCAATATATAGCTATGGCGGAATACATACCATTATGTAGAGCTATTATGAGGGGTGACTGGGATGAAGCCCAAGAATATTTTCACAAGGACAAATCTACATTGACTGCTAAAATCAATTCTGTGGGTGATAGCGCTCTCCACATTGCAGTTTCTTCATGTAAAAATCTCCAATTTGTTGAAAATCTCCTGCACGAGATAAACCCGGCATCACTTCCAGCTCTTATAAGTGACAATCACGCGATGAATCCACTGCACCTTGCTGCAATAGTTGGCAACACCAAGGCTACAAAGATGTTGGTGGAGAAGAACCCACGTTTGTTATTCATTGGCGATGAAAGTAATTACTTACCTATTCTAAGAGCCGTTCTCAATTACCATAAACTAACTGTCCTATATTTGCTTGAGGCTTGCAAATTACATATAGACCTCTCCAAAAATGATGGTTATCAAAATCCCTTTGAGGGCACACAAGGTTCATCGCTTCTCGGTGGAGCAATCAGTCAAGGATTTCTAGGTGAGTGCTAAAATGTTTCACCACATAACTTTACGTATTATTAACTAATGATTAAAATGGATATATATGTTTTGTTGGGTATCCATATCCGACATTGGAAGTTGAAATAACTCTAAGCATGTAGATAAGCTTATGGGCGACTCCCTCAATCTATATATCACCGTATGGTTTTAGAGTGGAACCTCATTGGGCTTATATTGGGCTTGGTGAGTTGGGGTTGAAACGTCCCAACAGTTTCGATAAGATTTGCTCAGGAGAAAAAAAGAAGATATACCTCGACAAGTGATCAAGTGTCAAATGCATTGGACTTATAACATTCTCACTTGCTTCATTTTTGTACTCTATATGTTATTATTTTCATTTGCAGATATTGCATATGAATTGATCAACAAGTATCCTGACTTGGCTAAACCAGAGGACGTGACTCAATCTCCTTTGCTGCATATTGTGGATAATGAAGACCTGTTTTTTAGTGCAACACGATACAACTTCTACCAAAGATTTCTTTATCATCGTACGTGTCTTTCTTAATATGTATTCTATGTTATTGTTATTCAGTTGTAAGGAACTTACTATTTTTATTATCAAGATGTGCCGACTGGGAACAACATTTCAACAAATACAGATAACATAATCCCAGATATTGAGAATCCTGAGACATATGTCACCAAGTGCAAGAGAAGCTGCCTTTTCCCTGGTAATATATACTGACTTGATCTTTATCCTTACTTTAAGCATCTTCATACTAATGTTTATATTGCTTCCTTTTCTTAATTTGACATATTTGGTCATCTCCACTTTATTATAAACACCAACACTCGAAAGCATAATGCCAAACTTATTGCACTTCTAGCATTTTACGAGACCTATGTATTATGATGTGTTGCCTCTTCCACGACTTCTTGTGTTGCGGTGAATTTCATTTTATGGTATAAATTGTTGATTTGGTAGTAATCACCCTTGTGAGTACCAAATTTTTTTCCGTCTTCCATTGCTTCTTTAAAGTTTCATCTTTATTTTTTGATCCGCACTTATTCTTGAAATGATCTCATTAGTTGCTCCATGATCATGATCATCCATTTCCGCATTACTTCTATAGTTCTATCCATCTAGGATTTTTAGATTTGTCAGTAGAGGATTATGGTCCCATGATATTATCAATGGAGAGGATTAGGATATTGGAGTAGTTGTTGTAATGAGAATGATGGTGTTATTGCTCTTGTTAGTAGTTTTGTGCAGGATTTGACATTTGTCGTAAATTTATGTTGTTTTATTGAAGTTTTATAGTGGTTTAGAAGTAGTTATTGGATGAGGTGAAGTACGACGAAAGCTTGTTCCAAAAAAGGTGGAAAATTAGATTCAGTCGAGGTTATTGTAGAACAAGATCCATAGAGGAGATGTCTTCAGTCAAAGAGATGAAAGTGGTGGAAAAAAAAGATGTTACATTTGAGGTTCTAAATGTGGAGGAATATGTAGATTCAGGGTAGAGGCAGAGTACAAATGGGGGGACAACAAAGCCAACTAAGCCCAAAATCTAACCCAACATGTCCCACGTATCTTAGCCCAACCATCTTCATGATACCTATTTATTCAAATGGGGGGTTTAGGCATAGGGCAAAGTGGACGACCGCACAGTGCCCGATTTTTTAGGGGGCCCGAATTTTAAAATTTTATAATACATATACATGTAAATTTTATATTTATTTATATAGGGATGGGTTATTTTGAGAACCCTTAAAAAAAAAAAATCACTAACTTTTCCTTTTTCCCATTTCTTCTCCACGATCCCCACCACACACACACTAAAACTCTAAACTTGCTATTACCTCCAATATGTATATGGATTATTATTATTATTATTATGAATCTTGAATAATGAAAGAAATGAAAGAAAGATAAGAAGAAATGAAAGAGTGTGGATGAAATGAAATGGAATGGATGGATGACATTGTTTTTAAAACCGGCCTCACTCAAAATATATGGGAATTATACCCGCTATCCACTAAAGTTCCAACTAATTTAGTCCCATAACTCAAAATAAAATATTAGGAACTTACCTTAAAGGTAAAACTACAAAAGTAGGTTATTTTATTACCTTTTAAATCTTGGGGTGTTACACCACAGATAAAGATCCTCTAAAGTTGATCCAACTTTAGAGGTAAAGTGAAACGACTCGAACAAAATTTATTTATTTTTTGAAAAAAAATATCAAAAACTAAAAAATCCTACCAGGACATAAGTTGCGGTGCAACTTTTCAACAAACAACATTCCCTTATGCAAGTTGCGGCGCAACTTGCCTAGTATCTGCACAAAAACTGAACTTTTGACATTTAACTCAAAATTTCACCAAATCAAATCATTTCAATGACTCAATATCTCAAATCAAATTCCAACTTGAAGAAACACATTTTCATACCATATAAAGGCGTTCATTACTTACAAAGTTTCCAAAATAACATTTACACGATAAACGGTCTTTTACCCAAATTGACCAAAACACTAAATGCCATTACAATCCACTAGTTTTCAAGACTCTTGACACAAATACTTACATTTACAACATTACAACAAAATGACACAAGTATAAATATCAAGAGCCAAGGATTCACTAAACCTATATACCAAAATATCATTTTCGCAATGATCATTATACCTTCAATCTACAACACTTCAAATCCTTTAAGTGTTATTCTTGGTTCTACTTCCGGAACCACCTATTAAAATGGAAACAACTAGAAACATAAGCTAAAGCTTAGTGAATATAATTGCATACATATACACATACATTGGAGGACAACACGTAAGGACTTTCGTATGTAGCCTATGGTACTGTCATACCATTTCTTGCATACTCACCTTCAACGCAATTTCACACATATGGATCCATATCAACAATATAATCACTACGTTGTACATACGCATGATTCAACAACAATAGCCACACCTTGGCCTATGTCAAATCAATTACAAGCCTTGGATTGCACCCGTACTTGTAATCGACCCAACACATATATACATGTATGCAAGAATACTCATCTTCAATGCGATAATGAAAATTCAAGATGACCACAATAACAATCTACTATTGCTTTCAACCTAGCAATAATCAAAACACATATATAAGGTCATTATCACACACAAGGCTACCTAGCCATAATTCACTAGTTCCCATGGACTCATGTCAACCTATATTGTTATTGAGTTGTTTCTCCTTAACAAATTCTCATTTCCATATATATCTTTCACAATGTGGTTACACCACAATTATCAAAACATCATTTTTCATACTTGACCATATCAAGTTACTATCTTTTTATTATCAACAATATATTTAACTCAATAACAATATCATCATATATCTATGAAATGATAAAAATCAATAATAACAACAATGCATGCTCTCTAAATGACCAAAACACTAGTGCTCAATACCAAACATTCATTCCAACCAAAACCCCCAATTTGATTGAATTCTAAGAACCCTAAAATCTCAAATAATAATAGGAATTAATATTACCTTAGAAATGTATTAATAATGTAAAGATTGAATCACCACAATTTTCTTCCTCTTCCTTTATGTGTGTCGACACACACACACTCACACACCAAAACCCCCAAGTTGATATTGCTTGAATACTTGATAATGATTACTTATGGATTCTTGATGAAAGATGGTATTTGAATTCACTAAAATGTTAGAGAGAAAATGGAGGAGAAGATTAGAGAAGTTGGTTGAGTTTGGTTAGTGAAAATGGAAACATGAATCATCAAGTGAAGTTGGCTGGCAACTTGTCCAAGTGCCACGCCCTCTTTCAACATTAAGTGGGTATTTTACCCGTTATCTATCAAAATTCCAACTAATTTAATTCTATAGCTCAAAATTAAATACTAGAAAATTATTTTAAAGACAAAACTACAAATATAGTTATTTTATTACTTTTTAAATCTTGGGGTGTTACAGTGAACTTGGTGAAATTTGAGTTGGATGCATATAATTGTGAAGTGCAGGTGATCGGGAAAAATTCGGGTACAAGTGAAGTCAAAGGATGATGCCAAACCGAGCTTGGAGTGGACTCAAATGAACTTTACAAGAGATTTATGGCATTAGAAGAAGTTTGGTCAAGATAAAGTAAAGAAAACAAAGTAAATCAAGTAGAATTTGCGAGGGCCGTAACATTTACTCCATTGTAATCTCGTGTATATACACAAATGTCTAGAATCATTTTTATACAATTTTATCCATGAATCACATTCTTTAATCTTAAAACATTCCACTTTCAATTAGATACGATACTTATGAGTTAAATAAAAAATTGTTTGTATAAAAAAAAATTCGATCTTATTTTAATATATATATATATATATATATATATATTTTCTGGTTAAAATAAAACAAGTATTAAAGTAAAACAAATAAAACAATCTTTTTCTATTAACTGAAAATAATTGTGAATCATGAAAATCTTCTTGCATCAGTATATATACTT
>JAOXNX010042194.1:0-14059 GCA_028566075.1 Solidago caesia | reverse complement strand
GGGGGGGGTTGTCAAGGGTATAACACCCTGCTTTATAAAAATATGAATTTGTAAAAACTTTTATAATAAATAACAAAATTTGTTAACAAATGCGGAAGCGTCTTTAAAAATCTAATTTGATTCCTAACAGAATCATTAATTCTCAAAATGGTGTTGCACGACATGTATCATCACAATAATGAAAGGAAATCCACACAACACAAGTCAACAACAAGAATAAAGTCTACATAATAAAAACAATGTTTATGGGTAACTAAAGCCAACATCCACTAGCTTCATTAGTAAATAAAGTTATGAACGTTTCAAAATGAATAAAAAGAATACACTACGTACCCTCAACTCCTAAAATAACTACACTACCTCCTTTTACATAAATTGCATTTACATAAATAATACACATTACTCATCGCCGCCACTACCACCACCAGTCGCCACCAACACCCGTCGTTGCCACCACCTCATCGCCACCGCATTACACGAGCATCGATCTAGTAATATAATAACATAAACTGATTTTCTTCCAAATACTTTGTCACAATACATCAATTATTTCACAACTTAATCTAGTTATAACTAATAACTAAATCTCTCCCTATATATAAATCTTTATTTTCAAGATCTTATTTGGCAACCTCCACAGATTGCCACATAGGATATTTTAATTTTTTTTATATTATAAATGTGAAAAATAAGAATCCACATGGACACCATTAAAAAAGAATTCAATTATAAATGTAACAAACAAGCATCCATATAGACACCATTAAATATTAATTATATAAATAAAAAATTATAAGCGTGGAGGTTTGAACTCCCAACATTTGAATTCAAAAACAAGTGAGTTTTTCACTAGAACTAACATTCTAATGATGACAAACATCTCTCTAAAGATCAACATAAACAATACGGAGTAACTAACTAATTAATTAAATCATTATAAAAAGCCAAAGTATATTATTAAAATTCAAATTTTGAAATTTTAACTTTTCTTATCACATGTCATTATTAAAAACTAACTAAAAAACAACATTGTTAATACCTTCTTACTATAAAACTATTATTTAAACGGTTTAGGTAGTGATGTATAAAATGTATTAAATTTTATTTTTGACTTTACAATAAATATTGTATTTATTTTTATGAATATGACATTTATTATTATACATTCTTTTTAAAAAAGAAAGAGCGTTACAAAACTATGTTTAGTACTTTGTATTTGCATTTTAAATTTTTCGTATAAAAGCTAAAATGTTGTTTTTCTATTCTTTTTGTTTTTTTTTAATATTATTTTTATATTGATTTGTACTAAAAAATTTATCAGAAGGATAAGATGAAACTATTTATGTTTTTTAAAGATAACTAGATGTATGTCCGTGCAATGCAGCGACAAAGGTGGTGGCGGCGGTGTGGTAGGGGCGGCAAGGTGGTGGTGGTGGCGATGACGAGTAGTGTAGGTAATTGATATAAAGGTAATTGATGTAACGGGGTAGCGTATTTATTTTAGGAGTTAAAGGATAAATAGTGTAAATTAATAAGGGTATTATAGGTATATCAAGTAGAGATGTTTAAAATAATAAATAAGGATGAAGACATTTTGGGTAGATCAAATCATCTTTTGAAAAATGAGGATAAGGGAAATGCTTTATATAGTATTATAAATATAAAACTATCTATTGTTACCACTGCTTATTGGGAAAGTAACAATTCAATTATTTATATACCTCGTCCGATGGATGGAGTATAACTGTTATTAAGATTTATTATAACTAACTAAATCAAAATGAGAAAGAAATCAAAATAACTTAAAGTTTTTATTCTTTATACTGTTTTTTTCCTTTTAAAAAATAAAAATAAATTCATATGATAAGTTTAACAACAAAATAAAAATAAAAAGCAACAAAAGTAAAAAGGAAAAGAAAAGAAAATAACAGTTGTATATCATTACTACGCACTGTGACTTTTCAAAATAAAAGGTACTACGTACAGTATGCATGAAATATCAAAGAAATTGTTCACACACACATGAATACTTCGGGACCGTTTGGTTCGCAGAATATTTTTGAAGGAATTGGAATCTGTCAATGGAATTGGAATTTAAAGGAATTGGAATCTGAAAGCTTTAAAATCTGTCTTGTGTTTGGTTGACAGAATTCAATGGAATTCAGTTAAAGGAATTCGAATATAAATTATGTCAAATGACAAGATTAACCTTTTGTTACACTTTTATAAAATAATTCCATTTTCATTTTTAAAACATATTAATATACATATTATATAAATAATAAAGGTGATATTTCTTTACCAAAAAAAAAACATGATATTAAAAAAAATATAAATGAAGTGAACATAATACCCAAATACAACATAACACTCTTTCTGCACCATCCACACCATCCCCACCAATACTTTCTTTCTGCACACACACTAGAAACACATACACAAATACAGTATAACTTTTCGATCTTGCTGCTGTTTCCATCGCACAATCATACATAAATGAAGTGAACATACACCTTTTCGATCTCTCCGCCGTTTCCATCATACAAACAAATATAACTGAAGTAAGCTTTTGATTACGGTTTCGATCTGTCCGTCGTTTCCATTCGCCCG
Organism: Solidago caesia; assembly: GCA_028566075.1. Lineage (NCBI taxonomy): Eukaryota > Viridiplantae > Streptophyta > Magnoliopsida > Asterales > Asteraceae > Solidago > Solidago caesia. The sequence goes on along the minus strand of JAOXNX010042194.1, from coordinate 11,449 downwards.
TAAGGTTTCTCCGGCAGCAGCAGCAGTGATGGTTAGCAGCGGCAACCGGAGAGAACGCCTGACATCAAATCAGCAGCGGTAGCCGGAGTAGCAGCGGTGGTGGTGGATGGTGATGGTGGTTAATATCCGGCGAGACATCAAATCAGGAAAGACTTTTCTATTTTGATGTTTAATTGTGGGAGGGCATTTTGGTAAACATAAATGAATTCCAAGGAATGTTTAAACATTCCATCAATATAGTGAAGGAATTGTAAATTCCTTATTTTAAGGAATTTGTTGGAATTTTTTAGATTCCAATTCCATTCATTTTTCAACCAAACAAGGAAAGGAATGGAATTTAGATTCCAATTCCTACGAATTCCAAAGGAATCCGACGAACCAAACACCCCCAATGTAAAAAGAATTCAAATAAAAAATCAACTTTATAACATTATACCACTATAACTCTCTCTGTTACACAACTATCACGGACGTTGGTTGCCGTCACCCCAACCTTTTAGCTGTGTGTCTTTGCTACACAACTTGAAACACATTTGGTTCTCGTGCATTGTACGGGCATACTTCTAGTTGTAATATAAGAAGAATATTTAAATTCATGAGTAAAATAGTCTAATATAAACACAAAAATAAACAATATTTGAAGAGTTAATGGATTCCTATAATTTCCGGTTTGCATCTAATTAAATTATCGATATAATATTTTGTTTAATAGGAGTTATATCTTTAATCATGATGATGAAATTGGCTAAAATCAAGAAATACAGAAACAAAAAGGAGACAAAACAACAAATGATATAGTTTAGTATGATAGGGAAAGTAGATAGTATGAAAAAAAACACAAATTGATTCTATATTCCTATAATTATGAAAACAAAAATATTTAGTTGCTACATATATAACTCTTTATTTGTATTATATCTATATTCACTTAAATAGTTGATAATCGTTAATATGAAAATTAAGAAAAAGAGTATAATTTAAATTAATAACTAATAACTAAGCTATAAAAAAATACATGGATCGCTTTAATATTTAAATGATTCACATGATAATATCTTTAAATTTGTTACCAAAATTTAATCATTTATTTGGGAAAAATAAAGACTATAATTTAAGTTGACTACCTAACTAAATTTGACTTTGACTAATGACTAAAATCAAATTTGATGACATGGCTATACAAATGATACAAAAATAAAACAATCAAACAAAGTGATGACAACTAATTAAAAATCCATAGTGTCAATTTTTTTATAAATGCCAACTAACTTTTTTTTTTATCCTTTCTTAATTATATAGAAAGATAACAGTATTTCAACAAAGAACCTATGCCTACTATACTTTCCAAATGACCCACAAAAATTGGCATAATGAATCACGCCACACTAAAAAAGTATGTATGAACACTTATCTTCGCTTTTTGAAAGCTGACGCTTGTAATTTATTTTATATTCTCTATTCTCTATGTATATTCAAATGCTAATAATCTTTACTCCTATATAAAAGAGTAACCTCTGGGCTCTCCCTCTTCTTTTTCTCAAATGATGATTTGAAGTGGCTATTTTACCCCTGTCTTTTTATTGTCTATTTTCATCCCCTTATTGATGTACCAAAAATACTCTTAATGAAATATTTTACAATATGTATCCCTCAACTCCTAAAATAACTACACTACCCCATTTTACATCAATTACCTTTTACATCAATAATTTACACTACTCGCCAGCAGTCACCACCATCGGTCGCTTCCACCACCATACCGCCGCCACCACCTTCGCCACCGCATTGCGTGAGCATCCATCTAGTAGCATTTAATGCATTAAACTTTTTTCATTAAAATATATAAAATATCTTTAATCCTATATAAAAGAGCATGAAGTGCCTATTTTACTCCTGTCTTTTTATTGTCTATTTCCATTCTCTTACTGATGTATCAAAAATAACCTTAATGAAATATTTTACAATATGTATCCCTCAACTCCTAAAATAATTACACTACCCTCATTTTACATCAATAACCTACAATATTCGCCACCAGTCATCACCGATCGCCTCACCACCATACCACCGCCACCACCTTTACTGCTGCATTACGCGTGCATCCATCTAATATGTATTTATATTTAATATACAAATTAGTTTGTAAAACTTGTTGAGTTTACTCCAATGTACATGATAAAGGTACATTGAATGAGTGTGTATTTTTAATCTATATATAATCTAAAATTGAGTTGAACTTAGACATAAATTTTGTAATAAATTCATTAGTTATTTTAAAATAACAATTAATATTTACTTTTATAAAAAAAAGTAATTTATAATAATGTTTTATAATAATAATATAGTATTCAATCATTCATTGACATTTATGGGTGCAATTAATTTTTCTAGGGATTTTCTAAAAAATGCCCCCAAGGCAATGGTTAAGAATTCTATTTATGGATACTATTCTCTATTTAATGTTTCAAATCAAAAGCTTATGTAAATCTTTATAATTGTTATTTGGGGTCAATTGTTTTTGCATTAAATTACCTATTAAAATGCCACCATATTCAATATTTGATAGCACGTACAAGACTTTTTTTTTTTCTAGAAAATATGCTACTATAATTCACATTACTAGAAAACATATAGCAAATCATCACTAATAAATATCAAATAACAGAACTTTTTTCCTTAATTCCTTGACTTCTTGTATACCCGTGCTTGTTCATCCTCCCCACACAATTATTTTTCATTTGCAATTCCAATATGTATTGAAAGAAAGTGGACGACATATCAAAAGATCACAGTGTATAGGTAACATTCTTTTTAATTTCTTATTTCTTAGAAAAGAAATTTACTTATTCATAAGAACTCTTTTATGTAATGTTTATTTGGAGAATAACAAAAATGTTATGGGTTTGTATAATATTCGAAAGTTTTGGGCACCGGCTTATTTACGTGAGTATTTTTTTGGAGGGATGACATCCACTAGTAGATCAGAGAGTATCAATGCATTCATTAAGAAATTTGTTTCATCACATACGAGTTTGAAGAATTTTGTTACACAGGTTAACTCCAAATTTCTTTCATTTAATTTGGTTTATATGTTCATTACTTTATCTACCACTTGAATATTTAGTATACATGAGATTTATATTCCATCATGCGAACTGTTTACTATTTTGATGTAATTAACCATATGCTAATTTTTTAGATTGATCTTGCGGTGGAGGAAATAAAGAAAAGAGAATCACAAGATTATATGTCCTCTATTGTTAAGCATGCGGCTTCAAATATCATGTCACCACTATTAGAACAAGCTTTTCACGCTCTTACACCATTTGCTTTCAACAAGTTTCAAGAAGAAAATGCAAAAGCAAGTCAATATATGATTGTTCAAGTTCAAGGTAATGAGTTCATCATAAGATACTTTAATGAAGGAAATCATAAAAATCACATTGTGTTTTGGGATGGAAGAATAGCATTGTGTAGTTGCAAGAACTTCGAGTTTTGGGGCATTATTTGTCGGCATATATTTCGGGTACTCAACCACAAAGATTGTTTTAAACTTCCACCGGAATACTTACCTTTACGTTGGGGTCGCAATTTATTACAAAGTGGCAGTGTGTTTCAAAATGTGTCCCCAGAAGAGACGTTTATGGACAACCAACCTATTCTTATGGACAATCAATTGGAAGGTGGTGATGTTTTGTGTCCTCCAAAATCTGTAACAAAAGGGCGTCCAAAAAAAAGGCGTCTCAAGGGTGGAAAAGAATTGGCAAAGAAGACAATGAAGACATGTTCGATATGCAAAGAAAGTGGACACACGAAACCGACATGTAGCAATAAAGAGAATAAAGTTATCTTGGCTACTCGTTCTTCAAATTTAACTGGAAATAAATGTTTAGCTAGTGATATAGGATTGAATCCTGTATTCACTTTGAAGTATTAGAAGAATTTAACTATTTAAGTTTATGAAGTTTTTAGTTTGATTATTTATTTGAATCATTCATAGATATTTTGTTTACAAATAACAGTGATGATTTGCTATATGTGTATTGGAATTGCAACATGAAAATTGAAAAATATATGTGTAGATGAATACGTACATAAAGAATCAAGGTTAAAAAGTTGCATAGTATCCTTGACTTTGATGACATTTTAATATGTAATTTAATGCAAGATAATTGACTGCTAATAAAAATTTTAAAGATTCATGAAGCTTTTGATTTGAAACATTAAATGGAGAATAGTATCCATAAATAAAATTCTTAACCATTGCCTTGGGGGATTTTTTTAGAAAATCCCTATTTTAAATCAAGAATGTGGCTAAGTGCATTATATACTTGGAAAAAATAACTGTATTTCTATTGTTAGGTCAATTGATGAACTAAGTGTTAGTCCCAAAATGACCGACTTCTAGAGACGTCTTTATGTCAATAGAGATCAAAGGCACATAAAACTGGACTTAAACAATATAATAAAGTAAAACTAATGAGATACATTATATAATTTTCAAATGTATTTTATTTATTGATACTAAATAAAATACAAGGTTGATGCGGAACCAAGATAATACAAGTATGTAAATTTCCTAACAACCTATGAAATACAAAGTGATCTATACTTGAAATCTCTCTAAATAATAGAAATACTTAAAGTTGTGAAGTATTCCTTGTAACGATCTTAGAGAGTTTGCACAAGTTCACCAGATAAGAGATATAGTAAAAGTGAATTATAGTTTGTGCAAGCCTTCTTATTTATAGGCAAAGTCCATGCTGATGTGGACTAGTGCCGTATAAATATGGTTGAGAGCATTTAAGGAGTTATACCAACTTTTTTAAATGCTTTGTCTAAAGTATGGAATAAAGTCACATTGATGTGACTTGTCAACCTTGGACACAACCACCTTTACATAAAGTTGCACCCTTAGCAGACAAGTGTATTGTCCGGGTAAAAGATAGTAAAGGGAAAAGTATTACTTGTAATCCGTGTAAAGCTTTGTAAGTACTTTACACTGATGTGTCTTCAGTCTGATCTGGATAAGATTTCTACGGGCTCTGCCACTTAGAGAGTCTTCTATCTTCTTACTTCAGTCTTTGACTTCAGTGACAATGTCTTCGGTTTTCTTCAGATCTTGACTGGAGTGAACTCCAGTGAATATGAATCTGGAGCCACCAGATTCACCAGTTGGATTGTTCACTGGTCTTCATCTATTTTTAGACAAATCTAACTGGTCCATTTCTGGACCTTACAAATTCCCCCTATTTGTTCTGAAATAGTACAAGTATTTCCAAACTACTATCTATACAATTTACATCTTGAAAATACTTGAAATTTTGACTAAGTCTTTTCTAGTTTCTAAATGCACTTTATAGATCATCAGTGCCCTAGATTTTTCTTGTGTTATGTTTAGACTTAATCTTATCATTATGCTTATAGAACAATGATTGCAACTATTTATACAGATATCAACAGTAGACAGTTACAAAGTTTGTTAACAAAAAATATTACAATACTGGCATAATGATACAAAAAAGATAAGGCTACTTCTTCTGAATGTGTCCTGAAGCATCTTCAGTAGCCTTTCTCTTAGAGGATGATGGTGAAGAGGGTTCTTGAACTCTTATGCCTAGAGCAGGTTCCATCTGCTTCTTGTGCTTAAATTTTTGTTGAATCCTCTTTAACCAGGCTAGCTCAGCCTTGGAGTGTTCCTTTCCTTTCAGAAGATAGGCCATTTCCTTAAGCTCATTCATCCCAAAGGTGTGCACAGTGCATTCTGATCTTCTGAGAAACCTTCTTCCCTGGTCACTTTGATGTGGAATTTTGAGTACTTAGGCTCGGATGGCACTGACTGAATATCTATGTCAATGATCTTTCTGACATCAGCTCTCCTCAATCTGAAATTATCTTACTGCCTTCGTACCTTTTCCACATAAATTTGATGTTGGACATCAGAGGAGACTGGAAGATTTCTTTTCTGTGAAGTTTCCTGATCTCTTTTTTCAGAGACCACTCCAGTTGTCTAGGAAGTGTCTCTGGTGCCAATAGGAATGAAGGTATCCAGGTTTCTTTCAGCTTCTTGCCTGGCAGACCTCTTAGGAGCTTTAGCCTTCTTCTTCAACTCCTTTACTACAACTCCAACATGTTTGTTGACTAGAGCTTTTAGTTTGTCTACTTCGTTTTGTCTTAGCTCTACCAACTGTGGAATTGGGGTGTTGGTTGTCTTAGAATCATACCTATGCTCATCTTTAGGATAAACAGACCAGAGAGATACATCATCTAGAACCTCATTTCTCCATTTCAGTCTTCATGTTCTGGAGTCCTTCCTTGGCCTTTGTCTTGTGTATCTGAATAAGAGCTTAGACTTCTGCAAGTTTTTTGTGGTCTTGTTCTGAGACATCAACCACTGGAGTTTCTTCATCATCTTCTTCTCCTTCTTCAATAACTGCAACCTTCTTCTTCTACGATTGCTTTATTTTACCAACATCTTCAAAATTTTCTATTGTATGTACACTGGCATCAGTACCAGGAACTTCTTCTTTTTCAGTTTCTAGCATGCCGACATCAATACCAGTAGCCTTGTTTGCAGCTTTCTCCTTAGCAACTTTCTCTGCAGCAAACTTGACAATGTAGCCAGGTGCAGATCCTTCCCCCTTGGACGTATGTCCCATCAAAGATCGGACATTCGTCCATATGTCTTTTGCCTATCAGTAGAGGCAAAGGATCTTTTGCTGGCTTGCTTCAGTTCCCCGAGCTTTTTCCTTAGAGTCTGGACTTCAGATTTGAGCTCTTTGATTTCAGTCACTAGACCTTTAGGAATTTCTTTGATAATCTTGTCATGTAGCTGGGGAAGAAGCCTTTCCTGAAGCTGAACCATCACTGAATCTGTTACCATTGTAGATAATTCTTTGAGAACCAGATGCTTCAGTTTCAGGGTAACCTCGTCAGATACGTCAGAGATAACAGAACTCCTTTCCAGTGTGGGCCTTGTAGCCAGTGCATTAACCTCTTTAGCCACTTTTTGGAAGTCCACCTTCATCATGTCAACAACAGTAGAAACGTTTGCAATAACTGAAGACTGAACAACCCTTTTCATATCCTAAAAGGTCCATGTGATAGATTTGGTGATAGTGTTGCTTGGAGAGACCAATTCATTCAATTTAGAGAAGACCACCTCTTCATTACCTGCAAAACGTGAAATTTTTTAACCCATAGAATTTGTCAGTGAGGTTTTGATTTCAGAAATGACATTAGAGGCGGTGATGATGGATTTCTCTAAGTCTACTACCTTCAGAAGAAGGCCTTGGACTTTGGAAGAAGATGCAGAGACATCCATCTAATTCTTCTCAAGAGGAGTGGAAGATGTAATGCGAACAACACTAGTCACTAGTGTCTGGACCCTTTCAGATGGAATTGTAGTAGGTTGGTCCACAGCACCAGCAGGTTCAGTGAGCTTAACTGGAGACTCAACTGAAGGAGGTGGATTTGCTGGGAGAGAAACTGATTGAAGATTTTGAGTTGAAGATGTTTGGGTGGAAGTTGGTGGTGTTTGTTGTTGAAGAGTAGGGGTTATGATGAAGCTGGGAGTGAGTGATTGATCAACAAGTTGATCTACTCCCACAAGTTCCTCATCATCAAAATTGAATTCACCCAATCCAGAGTTGGATAGGTGAATTGACTCATCTTCATCCCAGTTATTGGTTGTTTTGGGCAAAAATTACTCAAGATAATCAATTAAGAAGACTCAAGATAATCAAGTGACCAATACTTTCGTTCGTGAGGTTAGGTGCTAATTGCTTTCAAGATATTGAAATACGTTAAGTAAGAAACCAATGTAAAAGACTGTTTATAGTTTTGAAAGACAATGTAGTTGCAAAATTAGTATTGAAATCAAGATATTTGTAAAGATAATCAAAATATACGTTTGTAAAATCAAGATATAAAGCTTTAAAAGTAAAGATAAAGTAAGAACAACGACACAGCGATTTATTGACGAGGAAAAGCCCTTGATCCTTTACAGGTTCGCCGGCATAAAAACCCTGGGAGGAAACAATCGTTCCTGCCTTAGTTTATTAATTATAATAAAGATATTACAAGCTAAAGAACACTTTTGATCGAGAGCTAAGTGAAAAAAATGAGTATAAAAGCTGTAGAAAGTGTAGATGAGAAGAGAATAGTGAGTGTGTAAGTTGTTGTGTCCTATGCTCGATCAATAAGCATCGTATTTATAGTGTAAAGCTAACTAGGAGCGTTAAACAAACATTCCACAATATCCGGCGTGCACATTGTAGAATGTGGCTTGACTTGGTTAAGTGAACGTTGAGTTATATTCAACGTGTGTTGATTTCGAATTGTTTGGCATTGACTTCGTTCTTCATTGACTCTTTCTTCCCTTGTGAAGGTTGAATCGCAATCCTTGTTATGCTCGTATTGATCTTTTAGTATAATGACTTATTTCAAGATCCTGCAATATGAAAATACTCTCGGAGCTAAAATATTATTTTAGCACGTTAGTAATTAATAACTTTAGGATCCTCAAAGTCAAGATCCTTATATCTAAAACTTGACCCCGAACAATTACTTTGTAACAATTTTATCATCAATCAAATATGAGTTGTCATAGCTAGACTAGTATATATATATATATATATATATATATATATATATTTGAACTAATAGACTAAAATATATGACTACAGTTATAGTCATTGTAATTATAGTTTGTTTCTTTAGTTCACCTAAACATAAATAGAGAAACAAAAGAACTTTTCTAGTAGTCCCATATCGATATATGACAAAAAGTGTACCAAAATTAGAGTATTATAAAATAGTGCCATGGATGTATCTAATTTCATTCCCTATGTCAAAATTTTTTTATTAGTTTGAGGAGGACATTGAAAAAAAAGGGTTGAGGACATTAAGAATATTGGGCAAGATTTACCTTGAAAACTAATAGCAATTGTATCAAAAATTTCAAAAGTTATCGAGGGCAGTACCCCCCACTATTATTAATGTGGATCCGCCCCTGCACACACGTACTTACACTTCTTCCCAACGAGCCCTATTAGGGTGAAGGGTGTGGTCGGCATAGATGTATCAGCATGAGATCTTGACATATATCGGCATGCGGCATCCCCCCCTCCCATTTCGGCATCAATCGGCATGCTGCATGAACCCTTCAAATCGGCATCACCACGCCGGTGATGCCGATGAAAGTAGATGTTGGGGCGTGTTGGTAGCATGCTTTTAGCATATTTTTCTCTCTTTAAAACGTGTATAGGCATGCATTGATATGTTTTGGCAAGGCTACATGACATCCATTGATTGGGTGTGACCATGCCAAAAATTGACAAATTGGTAATCACACCCTTCACCCTTATGGTCTTATGTTGATCAACCTTCTCATGGTCAAAGAGCATGCAATCTTCAAAATAAATCCAGCAAACCATTTGAATGTCACCCACTTTGTAGTAAAGCCCATAGATTTTCAAGGATAATACAAATAATAAATGGAGCCTAGAAATTGAAAAAAGAAAACAATCTATCAAGGTCAAAAAGAAGGCTAAAGGTAAAGCAAAGAAACGTTGCAACGGTTTGATCTACGAAGTCTCAATTTGTTAAGGGCATCTTTAGGAATCGTCTTACAGGGCTGCCAATGGTTCGTCGGTTGCTTCGTCGCTTTGCATCAACAAATTGACACCATTTGCACTGCCTTGTCGGTTGCCTCCTCAATTTACCCCGCATCGCTTAACTAACGAGCGTTCGACGAGCAGTGTAGGTCCACCCTCTTTCTTTAATTGCCACTAGTTTTTATTTTCTTTTTTAATTTAATAAAGAGTTAGATAATAATAAAAAAATAAATAAAGTGATGAAGTATTGTTGGTAGTGGTGTGTCGATTGGAAATCAATTTTTAAAATGATGGGGTGGAGCTGATGTGACAAAACTGACGAGCAGTGACATACGTCACCATTGGGAGTGGTCTTAGATAGAAAGCCTGCACGATTAGAAAACAATAGCTTTGGTGATTTTTTGGTAGAGTTAAAAAATAACACCTAGTCTCAATGAAATACCAGATCATGCAAAATTTGAGGTGGTGTTCAGGATGCAGTGTTTTGTCAATTACTCTTGCGGTTTAGAGCCGGTTCAAGACGGGTTATATACTTATATTTAAGGTTTACTCTTGCGGATTGGCATTTTTATATTCAAGCAATTTTGAAATCATTATTTATGTAATTTCAAGATGGAGGGTGATAGGCAGGTTCACTTTAATGTTTGTGATAGGCAAGGATCATTTCAATAGTGTAATGTATCAATTGCGTGGCTTCAGTAACTTCAATGGATCTTCTTGATCCCAATCGATATAATAACTATTAAAAAAAATTTCTTGTATTTATTACGTACCATTTAAGATAACATCTAAATAATAACTTAATTTATGTCACTTCTACATTCGGGTAGGGATAAGACTGTCTACAATTCACCTCTCCAATATCTTGCATCTGACGGGATTGGGTACCGTTGTTGTTGTTAATGCCCTTATCCTTATCGTTGTGATGCCCTGGGGCGTCACCCACTTGGTCCAGGGCCACCCTGTCTCGCGTAAAAATCTTAAGATGTTAACAACTAGGCAAAGTTGAAATGGTTAATCTTTTCACATTACTTTTTGATGTGATATTTCTAGCTAACATATCACTAAAACTACATAAATAATAGGGCTCCAAATTTCTTTTCTTAACTTGATTTGGCAGCATTTAATAAGATACAACACATTGTATGACTTTGGACATTTTTGCATACTGTACTTGACAATGTTGTCTATTAAGTTTTTCAAATTATAAAGGATGCTGCAAATCAACTTATATTTCCATTTACCACTAATTTTCGGATCAAGTAATATCATTTCCCAACTGCAAATGCTTTGTTGGGTCACTATCGAAAAATTTGCTAGAACACTCGCAAAGTAATCTGATTAACATGGTTTAAAAGCCACATTCATTTTGTGATTAGACCCAAACTCAAACTGATTAATAAACTGAAATTCAAAACGCCTAATTAATTATGCTCGTATTTGAAAACACAAGGGGTGTCTCATTTATCTCTAGTTCGTCCAAAACTTTCCATGCATGGATTTTTATCCATTACTTCAACTTTTATGTAACATTGAAAAAGAAAAAAAAAATTGATCAGTATTACTTTAAAGCAAGAAAAAACCGGCAACAGATGCAGCGCCAGCTGTGGCAGACACCTTCAAGGTGGCAGCAGTGAAAGAAGCACCACCCGAATCACTGGATGACGAGCCATCGGCGTTGGGAGAAGATGCGACCCCAGTGGCGGATCCATGTGTAGAGCACTTGCATACCCTGTGGAAAAAAAATTTAGTGTTAATTTTTTTTTATATATAAAATTAAATTTTTTTACTAATAGTGCATATCCTAAAAAAAATAAGTGCATACCCTAAGT
>JAOXNX010042178.1:0-14064 GCA_028566075.1 Solidago caesia | reverse complement strand
CTATTAACGGAAGGCACATGTTTGACTAACAGTCAAACTAACGATAAGGAAATAAAGAAATCGGGATGTTACACACCTTATGAGATGTTGTATGGTAGGAGGTGTTAGACCCCCATTTGTTGGGGAGAAGTAGGGCAACGAGAGTTGGGTAGCACCGAAATTGTAATGAAGACTACCAAGAAGATTGAGATTGTAAGAGAACGTCTTAAGGCGGCTCAAGATCGGCAAAAGTCGTATGCGGACAAAAGGAGAAGACCAATTGAGTTTGATGTGGGTGATAGTGTTTTATTGAAGGTTTCTCCTTGGAAGGGTGTGATTAGGTTTCGAAAATGAGGGAAGTTAAGTCCACGGTTTATTGGGCCTTTCAAGATACTTGCAAGAGTTGGGAAGGTAGCTTATCGTTTGGAATTGCCCTATGAACTCTCAGGAATTCATCCCACATTTCATGTTTCCCATCTTAGAAAGTGTCTCGCCGATGAAGCTTTGTATGTGCCATTAAAAGAGATTGAAGTTGACAATAAACTTAACTATGAAGGCTTGGGTTCTCCCTGGAAACTGATGAGTTCTTGTTTCATGTGCAGGGGCTACCTCCGCTACCAATTTGTGTATGGTATCTTGATAGAGGATGCTCAAGGCACATGACAGGGGACAGAAGATTTATGTCCGATTTTGTGAATATCAAGGGTTCTTATGTTAGTTTCGCTGGTTCCAAGGGCGGTCATATCTCCGGTCAAGGAGATGTTGTCGATGGACATCTCTGAAGAATGTCAACTATGTTGACGAACTTGCACACAATCTGCTGAGTGTTTCTCAGATTTATGATAGCAAGTTTTCTGTTCATTTCAACGATCAGGCTGCCTACATCTTGAAGCCAGGATGTATGATTCCTGATGATTGGATTCTTCTTACTGCACCTCGCCAGAAAGACATCTACCCGCTGGTCTTAGGTGCCCATAAAGCACAAAAGGGGGTAAGTCTACTGACTAAGGCTAGTGAAAGTGATTAAATCTTATGGCATAAACGAATGGGACACCTACACTTCCGAAAGATAAACTATATCTTGCAGAACGGGCTGGTTACTGGGGTTCCTCAGAAGAAGTTCGAGATTGAAGACAAATGAGTCCCTTGTTTAAAGGGGAAACATCACAAGAAGCCTCAAAAACCAAAATCCCAAAATTCTATTGCTGCTCCTTTTGAGTTACTTCACATAGATCTCTTTGGTCCTGTGAATGTCAGAAGTTGAGGAGGGATATACTACTGCTTAGTTGTCACTGATGACTTCTTGAGATTTTCATGGGCCTTTTTCTTAGCTACAAAGGATGAAACACCAGAAATTTTGATCAATTTTTTCAATGAAGCTGAGAACATCTACAAGACCAAGATCAGGAGAATCAGGAGTGACAACGGCACAGAGTTCAAGAATTCTGTGTTGAAGGTTTTCTGTTTGTCCAAAGGAACCCAACACCAATTCAGTGCTCCTTATGAACCTCAGCAAAATGGTGTAGCTGAGCGAAAGAACAGGACTTTGATCGAGACAGCAAGGACCATGCTTGCTGATTCAGGGCTGCCTACTTTGTTTTGGGCAGAGGCTATTAATACTGCTTGTCATGTTTTGAATAGAGTTTTAACTGTTAAAAAATTAAATAAAACATGTTATGAGTTGTTAAATAATAGAAAACCTTATTTGTCTGGTTTAGAACCTTTTAGTGTTCCATGTACTTTTCTAAAAACCTCCCCTCAAGGAAAATTTGATTCTAAAGTTATGAAGGGTTTCTTTTTAGGTTACAAATCCGGAACTCCAATTCGTCGTGTATTTAATACACAAACTGGCAAAGTCGACCTTGGAACAAATGTCGAGATTGTTAGTTATAAACCGGCAAAACATGCAGGTTCTGAGTCTACTTTTGATTATGATAGTGTTTTTACTTCACTAAATGGTCCTATTTCTTTTACAGGTACACCAACTGCTGAGGATGTGCTTATTCTGTGTGACCACTTGGATTATGATTCTGCTGCTCCTACTATGGTTCCCACCGAACCTCCTGCTGCTGCAGATCAACCACCACTTGTTGCAGCTCAACCACCTCCGGAGGTTATCTCAATGACCGAGGTTGGTCAACCCAGTGGCACAAATTCTACAGATCCTGACACTGTTCCTTCTTCTCCAGTTCAGTTCCTCTTCCTGATAACAATCCGACTGATTTGTCTACCTCATCTGATTCTGATGATGGATCTCCTGCCCAAGTTCAGAATGATATGGGCGATGACTTTCTTTTCTACAAAATTCCTCAACCCAGAGCTACAAGGAATCATCCAGTGGAGAATATTATTAGTGATCTGGGTACTCCTGTACGTACTCGAAATTAGCTGAACCAACAAATGACCAGCTTATTCTGTGAAGTCAGAGACAACGGAAGTATTACTCAAGCCTTATACTCATGTTTCATCTCTCAGACAGAGCCTAAAAACGTTCAAATGGCTCTAAAAGAACCGTCTTGGGTTGAGGCTATGCAAGAAGAATTGTCTCAATTTGAGAAGCTCGGTGTCTAGCATTTGGTGGACTTTCCGAAGGGTGTCAGTGCCTTAGGAACTCGTTGGGTCTATCGATGCAAGTGAGATGACAAAGGCACTGTCACAAGAAATAAAGCTCGGCTCGTTGTTCAGGGATTTCTTCAACAAGAAGGCTTGGATTACACGGATGTTTTTGCACCTGTAGCTCGTATCAAAGCTATTCGATTGTTCTTGGCTTTTTCCAGTTACAAAGGATTCAAGGTGTATCAACTCGATGTGAAGAGTGCCTTCCTTTATGGTCAGCTTGAAGATAAGGTTTATGTTCAGCAACCACCTGGGTTCACGGATCCTCATCATCCAGACAAAGTCTATTATCTTGATAAGGCTTTGTATGGATTACATCAGGCACCCAAGGCGTGGTACGAAACCCTGTCAGCGCACCTTCTTCAGAACGGTTTTCTCAGAGGGTCTATTGACAGTACCTTATTCATCAAGTGGGCTCACAAAGATTTTCTTCTTGTACAAGTTTATGTCGACGATATAATTTTTGGTGCGTCAGACGAAAAAATGTGCAAGGATTTCGAGTCTGTTATGAGGAGTAAGTTTAGATGAGTGCAATGGGGGAATTAAATTTCTTCCTCGGAATGCAAGTGGACCAGTTGGCCGATGGGTTCTTCATTCACCGGACGAAGTATGTATATGATCTTCTGAAGCGATTCAACATGGAGGATTCACCGGACGAAGTATGTATATCGCTGCTGGCAGTTGTTGTGCGCAAGTTCTCTGGATACAACAACAGTTATGCGACTACGGTATGGATTTTCTTGATACCCCTATTTGTATAGATAATAAGTCTTCCATAGATGTGACTAAAAATCCCGTCTATCACAGTAGAACGAAGCACATAGAAATTAAACATCATTTTCTTCGTGACTGTGCTCATAAAAAGTTAATCCATCTTGAAAAAGTCCTTACTGATGATAACCTAGCAGATTTATACACAAAAGCTTTCAGTAAAGCTAGGTTTGAGTTCTTAGTTAAACTCAATGGCATGAAAAATGCTGAGTGATTCTGGCAAAGAACTTGTTTTTCTTTCAAGTTTTTCATTCTTTCTTCTTTCTGTGTTGAGTCCGTAGCTTAAGTTTGTATGTATCTAGAGTCAATTATAAATATAAAAATAAATAATAAATAAATAAAAAAACCCGAGAGATATGTGTTTACACTTGATGATTAAACGTGACGCACTTAGCTAATGAGCCCACTTAATCGTACTAATGCCACTTAGTCCTGTGACTACTTCACATGATGTATCGGTAGGCATAAAGTATTACAGCTTCCATGAACTAATAACTATCAATAACTATGTACTTGTTGGGAACATGCTAAATATATGGCCTTGAATGCCTGCTCTTCATCTCTGAATTGAGCTCGTCCTTAAATCTTGCGAAAGAGCTAGCATTGTTACTTCTTGTATTTAGTGTCTATGCGGAAACGTCTACCAAAAAATGGATACATGCAACTTGAATAGTCATTGTGATCTCTTATAAGATTCAATAAGTAGTGAAGTGATCCTAAATGTATGAAACTGATGTGGCCTTTGAGACTCGGACAAGTAAGTCCTTGGGGTGCTTCGTTCACCTAGCCTACCTAAAGTTTTCAAACTTGGGATAGTTTGGCCCAAAGTTCGCTACACGGGTCTCATAGAAAGTCACGGGTTCACTTATTGCTATCTATTGAAATGAACATCATGAATTCCATCATAATAATCAAAGTACATTAAATGTCATATCTGTAATAATCATGTTTTTCCGCTAAATAAAGACGTTTCCGGATATTCACTCAATACTCGTTGTTTTAATGCTCGTCTCGATTGTGGGAGTATATCTAGTTGTGGGACACACTTGTACGATAATAATAAGTTGACATTATTAGACTACTTGAGGCTTCAGGGATAGCTCCTTGGTCAGGGTAGTTGAGGATGTTGACATCTAACGTAAACTGCTAATACCGAATGTTTAAGTGGACAAACATACCGGTAATTGTCGTTGAGTCACTATTCGTAACTAATAATAAGAGAATCCTTTCTCATTTGTGGGCTTATGTAAATGCTAACTTGATTTAATCAGTAACACTTCTCTCGTATGTTCGTATATTTTTACTTTCTGTCTTTTATTAATTTTAGTTTTGTTTTTACTTTATGTTTTTCAATTTTTGTATTTTTTTTGTTTCTTCCGCAAGTTCTTATTGCACGTCAAGTCACATTCTTATTCGCCATTGTCGATTCTTAATCATTTTCAAAAGAAGGTTTTCTTATATGGACATTCAATTGTCTAAGTTTTGAAAACGATCTTTACCATTCTAATCATTTCATTCTTTTTCTATTTTGATAGACAGTGATAATGACCTTGTGTTAATCTTTCTTCGATTATAGGTTGTTAAGACTGTGATTCTGATCTCGATTCCAGTATCTTTACATTCTTATGGTTCCTACATTGATGCGTTAATGAGTTTCTTTTAAGTGTGCAGTCTACAGTTGGTGTTAAATTCGTTTACAATACATCAAAGTGATACCACTGTTAGGTTCTAGGGATCATCTGCATTCGCGATTCCATGACTATGGCTGTAAACTCAGACCATCACTTGTGATTTAAGAATGGAACCAAAATTGTTTACTATTTTTCTTATACTTCTTCTTATTTTCAGAACTTTGAAATATTAACGACAGTGCTAAGTTTGCTGTTAGTCCCGATAATGACTACTACGGAGACACCTCTATGTCAATAGAGATCAAGAGCAACAAAGACTTTTGACTTTTATCAAATAGGGATAATGGCACCGGTATGTAACCAACTATGACCAAATGGTTATGTAGTGTAGTGACCTACTCGGGTGGATATGTAATGTATGCACCTTTGATTTCTTGGCTATGTTATGTATGCTACCTGCTACAACCCATTTTGTAACTGGTTAAGCCATGTCACCTGACAACTATGTCCAGGTGTCGCCACGTATGATGCCACATGTATGTCTAATGTTATTGGTTAAGAATAAATAAATAAAATAATAATTGTGGACTTACAATAATTGATATCATTTGTTTATTTATATATATAGAGATATATATATATATATATACATGAATCTGCGTATCGCCAACAATCTAAGGATCCAAAACAATACTGACACACCTTAACTTTCCTAAACCCTCAGTAGTAGATGATGAATAATTATAATAATAATCAAATAACACCTAATAATATGTATCGCAACAGACCATCTATTCCGGCGGCTCATCACCGCAGTCGAGATCGTCCTCTGCCGTCGTCAACAACCCCCACTTACCGCCGTCCCAATTTTGTGATCGAACTCCGGTCACTAGCCAGCGATTTCAACAGCTACAACCGGCACGAAGTCAACAGCGATTTCAACAGCAGTGGATGAGGTGCTCGGTCTTGGTCGGTGAAGGAAGGGTAGTGGTGATGACCGGAGGTGCTTTCCGATGGGGGTGGTGGTTTGTCCGATGGGGGTGTTGCGTTTTTCCAAAAGTTGTATATTTCGATACGTGATTCATCGAGGCATAGCTGAAGGAAGACTGTCTATTTGATTTTTGAGCTTTCTTTGTGCATTTGTGAAGCTGGATTAAATGCTTTTTTTCTTTTTTGTTCTTTTAATCAATATATATGATGATGGGTTCTTTACAAATTAATGAATTTGTTGATTTATTTTGATGAGGATGAAGATGATTGATAGATGTTAAGAATGGATTGGATTGGGTTGATCTGGTAATTCATCATTTATATTTGAGAAATTGATCTGGGATTTTGGGGAAGAAGAAGTCCATGTCATGCCAAGTCAGCATGCCACATAATATTTTATTTAAATAAAATTTAAATGGTAACCGGCTACCTGTTCAGTTGGTCACCCATTACATCACATAGCCCAAAATACATAGGTGCATACATTACATATCCACCCGAGTAGGTCACTACACTACATAACCATTTGGTCATAGTTGGTTACATTCGTATGCCATAATCCCTATATTTAATCCAGGCGAGAGAGATTAGTAATCATTTTATTTATTTTGGGTTACAAAGTTTAGAATCTTATTACCACCAGAAGGATAGCTTAAACACTCAAATTCTTTAAAGTAGACATGTCAAATGTTACATTTGTTTAAAAACTTCAATTATACTCATGACCAACAAATATTCATAAACAATCGCAATACACACACATTAAATTAACTCATGGATTAGTTGCGTATCAAAAAGAAAATTTGTCACTCTAAATTCACTCCAGCCACCTTTTTTTTTTCTCAAGGATTTTTCATTTGAGCAGAACTATACTGTTTTTTGATTAAAATTATGTATCTCTCGGAATAAAAGCTGTAGTGCAACTAATTTTTATTTTTTATATATATAAAAAAAAAAGTAGTACAGAGACTGCAAAGACTACAGTAGTAGGAAAGGGTAAATCCGAAGGAACCCTTTGATCCCTGGTACCATTTTGGTACCCGCCAATCCCACCCCGTAAGAGACCTACGCCTGTAAGATACCTTCACTTAAAATTGCACATGCTAGGAGTCGAACCCCGGCCAATAGGTTTTCACATGTATAGCCCCAAGTTTCAAAGGCAACGGGTACCGATTGATCTATGATCAAGACTGAATGAGTGAATGCAACTTTGGTCCAAAAGTGATTGGTATTTTAATTTAAGTTAATTTAAATTACAGGAACAAGTTGGTTGCAGGTTTTATCTTTACTGCATTTGCTTTTTAGTTTTAGTTATTGCTCTGCCTTTAAACCCCTCCACCCACTGTGGGGGCTCTTGTCAATGCGTCGTCCCAATCATCATCTCTGTAAATTTATAGAGTATGTATTTACTTTAAAATAAGAATATTTTTACATATTCATGCCATCTTTTGTATATATTCAGATGTTCTACTTTTACTTTTAATCATGTCATAACAAGCTTAAAAGTTAAAACGTGTTAAAAAAAAGGGGTAAATGGGTGAAAACCCTCTGTTTTGATGTACCGTCTTGATACCCAAAACGCACACCATATATCATATATATATATATATATATATATATGATATATATATGGTGTTATAGATGTAAAGTCATTTCTTATTAAGAGTGTACTTATAAATGTTTCTTTCTTATAAACTTTTAGGCTACTTGTCACAAGAAGAAGAAGCTGACGAAGCATATTATGTCAAAATTGGATATTCTTATTGGCAGTTATGGAAACTCGAAACACTGAATTAAACTCCAAATAAAACAAAACAATAAATGTTATCATCGACATACTTTGAACAAAAGAGAAACCAAAGTTCCTTACGGTTCAATAGAATCAAATTACCTAATAACTAAGTTGAATAATTTTCCATCGCCCACATTGTTCTTATCGACGCCCTTGAACAAAATGTTATTTGCTATCCAATCCAATATGAGAGTGATTTTCTTTGTGTGAGTAAGCAATTAAAAAGAGGGTATACAGATCAGTAAAACATATAAAAACAAAAGTCAGGATCTAAATCCCAGACCCATGTTCCTTTTAAGTATAATGTTAGGTGAATTACCTTATGTTATGATAATGGGTCGGTTATCCGATAAAACGACTTGGACAACTAGTGACCAAAGTTACTACACTAAGATCGTTGGTTATCCAATATAACCACTTGGACGACTGCTGGATAGTTTTCCAGAGAGTAAACATTTAAGAGTGCACAAGTGTATAAGCTTGCCATACACTACTAGAAATGACAAGGCCAGAAAACTAGTGAACATTTTGGAATCTCTGGCATTGCTTCGGTCCCTCTTCTGCAGCTTTCTAGTAAATCTAAAGAACAAAATTTATATTCAAGTGGCATGCCTTGTTTATTATTATTAACTCTTCAGCAAACGTCATTTTCTCACACCATTATTCAAGCTTGATAGCAACATAACATAATAACTAAAAAAGACATGCAACAATACTCTTCAACAATTCTTATAATTAATATCTAATACTTCAAGTAAGTGTCAGCTTTTATAAGCGTGTGGGGTTTTTAAGGAAAAATAAATAAATATATATGGCACAGAAATTGAATATCCAAGCTACAACAGATATACTATGTACATACTCGGCATCAGAGCCAAGGTTATCAGGACAAGAATGTTTAGCTTAAGAAAAATTGTTTGAGTGTGTGCGGAAAGAAGGAAGTCACAGGTGGAAAGATCATGACCGCGTGGCTCTAAAAGATCGAAGACATCTGTTTTTCTGCTTCACTAGACTGCATGTCTCCATGACAGCTGATAACTGCAATCAACATCGATAGTCAAACAAATATAGTTCTGCATCACAATCATTTTGACTACAACTCGAGCAATAGAAGGTCGGGATGAGCTTTACAAGCAGACTCGAAAAGGGTTACTTGACAAAATAGCATGAACAAGTTGAAACACCCTAAGAAGAATTTTAATAATCCAAAATTTCAAATTAAAGAAACTAGAGACTATTTCAACAAATTTACTGTAAATGGGCCGATTCAGGTCATGTTTTATCTCAAACTGGTCAAACGGGTAAAAGTAAACTACCTTAGAAGAATAGGCGTCGAAAGTTGCTCAAAGAGTATTTTCAATACATACATGTACAAAACCGCCTAAATCAAACTATTCATATATTTAGATTATCATATGAATATAGTACAACTTCTGCGGTCATTTTTAAACACGTTGATTATTTATTAAAAAATCAGGACAAGAAGTGACCGCGTCAACTCCACCTGATTCATCTGGACCCATACCCAAGGGCATTTAGCCCCTAGCAGTATTGGTCCATCATTTTAAAGATTGTGGGTTCAAGTCTCATTGTAGACAATTGGTGAACGTGGGTTCAAGATTGTCACAGTTTTGACCCATTACCCAAGACCCGGACATTAGTCCACCTCTATTAGAGACCAACAATAAGTGGGATACAACCTATTAAGCTTTTGCATAACCTCTTAAGGAAGAAGTAATATTTAACCAAAACTTTAGAAAATACAAAAAAACAAGGCAACTTATATGAAGGCGTACCTTCTATACCCACCACCGATTCAACCAATAGGGAGATTTCTCAACCTGTATGCAGGATCTTGAGCCATATTCCAAATAAAGTCAGGCATGTCAAACCTTGGACCTGCAACTGTGCGGTATATATAAAGCTTTTCAACCAGACAGCTATCGGGCCTAGAATCAGAACCATCCCTCTCATCTATAACTTCAACATTAAGCTGGGGCATCATTTGACTTAACAGTTTACACGTTCCAAAACTGACTGAACATGACGACATCCAAAGGGATCGCATTGTCTCCAACTTTGCAATGTTGGCCAAGAGAGCCTTATCCCCAAAAGGGCTATCTCGAATCTCAAGCTTCCGTAAGCTGTCACATCCAGACAAAACATGATGTAGCCCTAAATCACTATCACCGGCAAATGCGATTGATAGCATCTCTAATCTCTTAGCATGTGTCCCAATGTACTCAAAGACACGATCTGTGAGGAAACCAGATAAAGAAAGGCGTTGAAGTTCCTTGCAGTGTTGTGCTATGGATCCAAAACCGGCATCAAGTGGCTCACATGTGAGGTAATCAGGAGCTTGAGGCTCAATAATACACAGGCGAAAGCATGTTAAGTTAGGTCGGTTCCTAGCAATAGCAAACAAAGCCGAATTTGACATTTGTCTACAGAAGTAGAGAATCGACTTGAGCTTGGGACACCCCTTACAAACAGAAACAAGTCCTTGTTCTGTTAAGGATACATTTGCATCCCCAACATATGGATCAGATGGGAACACCCTCAGTTCTTGTAGGTCTTTACATGACAAAGCTAAGACATTAAGCCCGCTATCCTCAATGTAATCAAGTACCTGGTATCACAATCATTCATCAGACTTCTTAGACCAACAATAACAATTGGCCATAAAAATGCACAAGTAGAGATCTAATCACACAAAAGTGTAACAATACACTGGTAGCATGATCTTATGTTGCATAAGTTTAAAAGCAATAATGACAATTTTAAATGAATCCCAACAACAGAAACAGCCTACGGTGATGCCAATTTATGATATAAACTATCATAGTATCATCTATATCTACTTTGCACTGAACAGTTTAAAACGCTAATGTGAAGTGTAACTTGTGATGATAAAGGTCTGGTACAAGAAAAAACACAAATACCTACCGATAAACAATGTAGACTACGGCACTGACTTATGATCTTGGTGATATCCGGGCTTCGAATAGGAGAGTAGCTTAAGTTCAACGAGGTGAGCTTAGAGCAAACAGAATAAAACGCGGGGAGGTATGACGCAGTAGCATCCCAAAACCCAGAAAGTACCTTGAGCCCCTTGCAGCGTGAGAAAGCAGCTGCTAGACCTGAATATATATCAGGCCGAATTTCAGCAGCGTAGGCACCTGTACCAAACTCAACAAGCTGGGGAGCCCGGTGTAACAGTGTGGAGAGCTTGTCAAGGGGTACGGCACGATTAAGATGAAGAGTCTTCAAGTTGGGTGAACGAGCAACCAGTCGCTCGAGCGCTGAGAAACTCACCTCAGAACCCAAGCAAGCCATGTTAAGAGACTCCAATGAGGTAAATGTATCAGGAAAGTGACTAAGCCAATGCCCACTCAGATCCTCCACTTCACTCTCCCTCAAATCTAGCTCTCTCAAATTCCTGCATAGAGTAAGAGGATGAAAATGAGTTACTACATAACTTAATTGCTATCACAAACAGATAAGTTACAGTTTGCATACACAATTACAAATCTTCAAAAACAAACGCCAAGATAACCAACTATCCTTTACTTCAAACAAATTAGCACCCTTCTAATTATCATAGTTATAAATGTCACAAGACATAAACTTTCAAGAAAACCCTCAATGCAACAAACGAATACAAGCAAAAACAGCTCAACAGACTCGCACAAGAAAAAAAATTCGAAACATAGCATAAAACATCTAATCTTAGAAATGCATAATCCAGACAGGTAATCCTAATGACTCATGATGATAACTTTAAAACACATATCATAAAAAGGGAACAACTTCTGAAACGAAACAAAACGATTCAAAATAGAACCATAGATTGAAGTTAAACCTGCAATTAGCAGCAATGGCAGCAAGTCCATCAGTACTGAAACCCTCACAAGAAGACAGAACCAAAACCCTAAAGTTCTTAAAACACTTGGCAATCAACTCCAAACACTCATCACTAACCACCATTCTTTTCAACCTAATTTCCTCTAACAAAGGATACGCCTTTGAAAACTCGACAATCCAAGGGGAAACATACCCTCCCCAACCATCAGGTACCAAATTAAAATCCGCAAAATGCGGTTTGCCTTTCAGCTCAATCGATCTTATATCCGGAAACCTCCTGATCACAATCCTAGGGTTTACAGCGTAACAATTCCCAATAAAAATCTTCCTCCGGCACCACCGCTCGATATCGTACCACGACTTGCAGACCAACGAAACCGCATTCCGGTCCTTATCAGATGTCATGAATGAAAACACATGCTCCAAAACATCCTCCGGAAATGCATACGCCATATTTCACCCACGAAAACCTAACTATCTCACCGGAATAATGAAATTACGCTCCTATTTTCCAATTTATCGACCGTCAAAGGCGAGTATCTAACTATCTCGCCGGATAACTAAAATTCCGGTCTGATAATTCAGTCAACTTACCGGAACGGCCAAAAACCTAAAAATACTTCAACGGAAAATCAAAATCTCGGTCCGATACTTCAATCTACAAACCCACGCAGATGATGACCTAATTATCTTGCCGAAAAATGAAATTCCGGTCCGATTAGTTATTGACTAAGCAGCCAAAACAACTCGACGGAAAACCTAAATATGTGGCTGGAAAATACGAATTCCGGTCCAATACTTGAATTTATTGGGGTCTCAGACCTAAAACCTAGCTATTTCGCAGTAGAAATGGCTCATACCTCAATCAGCTAAAGTGTTACAAAATAAGCTGATTATAAGCAGGCAAGTTAATCAGGTTTCAGATCTGTGGAAATGATACACAGTTTATGAGCTCAGGATTGGAGATTTTGTTTCAGTAGTTGTAGATATGAATATGAATATATATATAGAAAAGTTTCCTTTAGATTTTTTTTTTATTTAATTTTTTTATTTTTAAAAGAGAAAAATAAACTTGCCAAAAAATGGAATAAAAAAACTTGGTTGGTTGACAATTTGTAATGGGATGATTATTAGAGCATCTACAATGGTAGGTTGAAGAAAAACTTTTTTTGAAAGAAAAAATCTTTGTAAAGGTTGATGTCATTGGATTGGATAACTTTTTTGATGAATAGGTTGACAATCCTTAACCTTTTGATCAAAAGGTTCTTTCTTGTCTATTGCTAGAAAAAGCTTTAGAAAAAGTTTTCTGTTGGAGAAAATGACTTTTTAATAGATCGAAGATAGTAGAATAATTATGTGGCAAAATAAAAAGCTTTTAAAAGCTTTTTTCCATTGTAAATGCTCTTATTTTCTATTCCATCTTAAAATGAAATCAATATTACATAAAAATACTGTCATAACTCATAAATAAATTTGTTTATATAAATTTTTTATTCCATTCCTAATAACATCAATGATAAAACAAACGTACAAATTAATGTAATCACTTATTTAATTCTATTTTCAATTCCATTACCTTATTCGTTCCATTCCAACATCATTACATTCAGTTTAACAAAACGAGAAATTTATACTGCTCGCTCAATTCGTTGATTGGTACGACTAGTAATTCACTTGTAATTCCGTGTTCGATAGCCCGGCAGTAGTGATGTTAAATGTG
This sequence comes from Solidago caesia, assembly GCA_028566075.1. NCBI lineage: Eukaryota > Viridiplantae > Streptophyta > Magnoliopsida > Asterales > Asteraceae > Solidago > Solidago caesia. The sequence goes on along the minus strand of JAOXNX010042178.1, from coordinate 701 downwards.
GACTGGATTAAAATAGTGGATACATCTACTAAAAACGATGGTTTTTATGATTTTCTCTTATTTATGTAAATATATAATAGAAATATGTATATAGATATAGATAGATTTAGAGATATACACAGGTATATATGTATGTATTGTCATGTTCTTGCGAAATGCGACGAGATTGATTAGTTCGCGATCGACAAAGTATGATGGTGATCGTGGATGACTCGTTTTGCTTTGGGCGTTGTTTTATTTATACAATTAAAGCTACTAACAATTGCGTGAAATAAATTATAAGGTCGAAAATATTAATAATTGGTTGAACTTGAGTAAAAGTAATGAATGTTTGAAAAATTGATGGCTAAGAATAAAAGTTTTAAGTATATAAAACATGAACGGTTTTGAAAGAATAAGAAAATATTGTATTAATTTAAAAAAATTTGGATTATAAGGGGTTAAATGTATTAATCCGTACTAGCGTGTACTTGTGCAATGTTGCGGGATCGACCACTTTGTGGTCGACAATAAATGATGGTGGTCGTGACTTATTACGCTACACGTTTTCTTTTATTTGTATGATTAAAATTACTAATGGACGTGTAAAATGAATTATATGGTTGAAAGTATTAATTGGCTGAAATGTATGGTTGTGATATATATATATATATATATATATATATATATAGGTTCTGGTTCAAATAAAACAAGTATTAAAG
>JAOXNX010042065.1:0-14104 GCA_028566075.1 Solidago caesia | reverse complement strand
ATGGTACATCAATAAGCCTCCCAGCCTAGCACTGTGCGTATGCATAGTGTTAGGCTACGAGGTAAATTGCGAAAAAATTCAGTTCATTTAGCTCCGTAGGTGTATTATTGTAATGTATCCTTCCTCTCTCCCTCCCTTTTTTTTTTTTTTTTGGGTGTGCTTGAGGGTTGTGAGGATATCGAAGGGATTAAGGTCGTTTCAGCTTCTTGGACACGTGTTAAGGGCGTGTGGATCGTCGTAGGAAGTGTCCTTTCGAAGGCTCGTGTCTTGTCACCTTCGCCTATATAAGGGGGGGAATCTTGGCGTTTCACTTTTCACTTTTCACCTTTGCCTAAAAAAAATTTTTGTTCCGGAGCCTGCCCGTGTTCGTTTTATTTTGTCCGCCCCTGTCTTTCCTTCGACCCAGGTTCGTATCTGTTCCCTTCTTATTTCGGTTTTAGAATGACTACTAAGAATGACCTAGCTAGGCAGACTTGTACTGTTAATGTACAAGAAGTAGCATGGTTTTTAGCAAGATATAGATTTCCTACGGACTTCGAGTACGGGGTTCCGGAGCCTACCGATATTGCTTCAGATGCTCCGGAGGGTATGGTGGCACTGTATTTTGCACCCTTTGAGATGGGAAACGTCCGTTTGCCCTTTACGGATTTCTATCTGAGTGTGTTGGATTATTTCAAATGTCATGTTTCACAATTGAACCCGTTTGGTAATTGTCGGGTTGCCATGTTCGAGGCTGCATGTCGGGCCCATGACGGAGAGCCAAGTTTAACTTTATTTCGTAGATTCTTCAAGTTAGGGAAAGCTGGATCATGGTATACTTTTGAAAAAAGACCGGAAGCCGGAGAGTGTATGTTGAGGGTTCCGGATTCTCTCAAGGGCTGGAAGAGCCGTTTTTTCTACGTGTCTGCTTCCGTTGTACGTCCGGCCTATCGTTTTGCTGGGGTTATGCGTACTAAGTCGAAGGGTGCGATGTCTGACCCTGTTCCCGGGGGTGGTTATGATGTGGATCTTTTTCGAAGGATGATTGAACATCCTATCCGTTATCGAATTCTCCCGGAACCTATTCTTTTTCTCCTTGGTTTGTCGAAAGTGTGGGGTTACCGTGCAGCCACGCCCATTATTCGTGTAGATGGGCAGGGTACGGTTATGTGTCCCATTTTCCTTGTGTATGTTCTAGTTTTGCTATTTGGTAATCTAACTTTTCATTTTGTATTTTGATTTTGCAGCCATGGGTCTTTCTCGTTTTTTGAAGGGTGGTTTTGATGATGCATCTTTTGTTCCGGACCCTGCGGATGCACAAGAGGAAGGGTTTATTGATTTCGCTTTAGAGTTGGAGGCTAACCTTGAGGGTGCGGGTGATGTTGGTAATGTTCCGGCTGGGGCGGGGGTTGTTGAGCAGGCTCCGGAGATTGCTCAGGCTAATACAGACGCTGCTGTTGAAGTCGATCGTGAAGTTGTTCAGGATGTTGAGGGGGATGTTCCGGACATTGTTGCTCCGGATCAGCGAGCGGAAGTGAGGAGGATTTCGATTCCTGGTGACAAAAGGAAGAGCATAGCTGGGATCCCTTTAGAGGGTGCTCCGAAGAGGGTCCGTACCAATCAGGATGTGGGGCCTTCCGGAAAGGTAAAGAAGAGCAAGAAGGGATCAAAGCTCAGCGTCAAAGATTTTCAGCTTCGAGACGAGGAGGTTCCGGTGAGGAGGGAAGAGACTGCTCCGGTCGTGGGCGCGAATAAGGAAGTGCTTGATGTTGATAGTTCAGAGGATACCAGGAGCGTAAACGCTCCGTTAACAGGGATGAGGGATATGGAGTTCGAGGACGAACTTGATGGGTTGTTCATTCCCCCTTTTGTTCGTGTTCAGCATCAAAGTCTTTTAGAGGATGAGGATGATTGCATGGACTATGTCCGGAACATCATGGTTCCGAGGAAGCTACAGATTGCGGAGGATTTGTCCGACCAACAGTTCCTCGATTTTGCGAACCGGTCTCTTGTCGGATAAATCACTGCACAGGTTTTTTGGACGTCATCTCCTCTTGTTCCTTGTTTTTTTTTTTTTTATTATTATTATTATGCTATTATACATTTATTTATGCTTTGTTTATTTTCATTATTATTTTTCTTTTTGCTAAGTATATGGTGTGTACGTGTTTTTTTTTTTTTCACAGGTTGAGTACCTCCGGCGCTTCTCCCTGGCCAGCGAGCACAGGTACCGCCTGCTGAGGGAAAATGCTCGGCTTAAGAGAAGAGTCGAGGCATACGAGCAGGACGCGGAGCACATCCGCAGGGGGGAACAATTTGAGGATCTTCAAAATCAGCTTTCTTCAAAAGACGCAGAGATTAGGAGGTTACTGGCTGAGAAGGATGACTTCAAAGGAAAGTTCGAGAAAGCAGTTGTTGATGGGGAGGAGTGTTCCCGAAGCTTGTTGGCGGAACAAGGGAAAGTAAGTGAATTGACTGCGACAATAACAAGTCTCCAGACGGAAGAGAGCACACTCCGCGATGAGGTGCGGAGGGGTTCGGAGCAGTTTAATCAGGCTATGGTTGATAGGAAAGCATTGGTGGAAGGTTTGCCATCTATAGTCCGTAAGTTTTTGAAAAGTGATGAGTTTCTGAAGGAGATGGGTGCGGTGCAGGAATTAGCGATGGACGCGGGGGGTCACAGGGCCATGGGTCGGCTTAGGTCAAAGTATGGAGCAAGACTGGATGTGACAAGATTGGAAGACTACAAGCCGGAATCATTCGCGGCTCTAATCTCAGCCGGAGATCAACTTGGGGATAAGGAGTATCCCTTCTTATCTCTTCTGGCCTCCAGCTCTACCTTTTCTACTGATGAGATCCTGGGGTTGGAGCCGGAGAGTCTTCCGGAGGGGCAAGCATGATGTCTCCGGTTGTTTTACTCTGTTTTAAATGATGCCCCCCTTTTTTGATGGCCGTATGTGGTCTTAAACTTTAATGTGGATGTGTACATGAAACAGCTTTTTATATTTTCGCAAATATCATGATGGTTGTCTTTTTATTACGCACCTTTGATGGCAGTGTGTAGCCTTAGCTATTATGAATGTTTGCGTGTGTTGTGCTTAGGGTAGTCCTTCCCCCTTCTTTTTTCTTTTTGACATCTGTCAAGGACTTGTGCATTTGTGTTTGCCATATTCCGTCTTGTGCTCGGAAATGAATGGGCTTTTAAGCACTTATTAGATGCAGTGACTTTTACGTATGCGCCTTTATTTTGTGATGTATTTTCCCAGACTTGTTAAGACTGAGTCTGTTAATTGTCGAATGGGATGTCTTTTTTACGCCCGTAGCCGGTGCTGGACGGTTTGTAATTTTTAGACCGTGTAGCCGGAGCTGGGCAGGTCAGTTGATATGTGCATGTTATTTCAACTGCAGGGACCCGTAGCCTGAGCTGGACGGGTCCGTGGATTATCGTTGCTAGTCGCTTGTAGTTGAAAAGAAAAGTAATGCATAAAGAGAGATGAAAAGATAATGCTAAGTTTTTTCATTAGTAAAATGCTTCGGCCGCAGCCTCAAAATATCCTGCGATCCGGATACGTCAGCTTTAGTTACAGGATTAGTGTTTTTGTCAACGTTTTTCCTTTTTGAAAATAAACTAGGGCTTAGCTAATTACAAGTATGAGGTGTGGTATTCTCATATGTAGCATTTCCTAAGCTGTGCTCCGTTCCAGGTTCTTGGCAATTCTTCTCCTTCGAGTGTTGAGAGTTTGTACGAGCCATTTCCACACGATTCCAGGACTGAGTATGGACCCTCCCACTGTGGCCCAAGTTTTCCGGAGTGTTCCGCTTTGCTGGCGTCATTGTTGCGGAAGACATAGTCTCCGGGGAGGAAGCTTTCTTTTCGCATTCTCTGGTTATAGTATTTTTGCATTTGTCTCTTGTGGTGAGCTTCTCGGATGATTGCCGTCTCTCTCCTTTCTTCCAGTAATTGCAAGTTCGCACAAAGTTGTTGTGCATTTTCCGCTTCCTGAACAAATCTTCTTTTTGTGGGTACGCTGACCTCCGGCGGAATCATAGCCTCGGTTCCGTATACCAAACTGAATGGAGTCATACCATTGCTGTTCTTTGGTGTGGTCCTGTGGGCCCACAATACCTGGTGTAGCTCCTCAACCCATCCGGACTGGCTCCTTCCTAGCCTTGCCTTTATTCCTTTCACGATTTCTTTGTTTGTCACTTCGACTTGGCCATTGGCCTGTGGGTGTGCTACGGACGTGAAAGATTGTTGTATTTCTAAGTTCGCACAAAATGTTCTGAAGACACCTTCGCAAAATTGCTTTCCATTATCACTTATAATTGTTCTAGGGATGCCGAACCTGGTCACTATATGCTCCCAGACAAATTTTTCTATATGCTTTCCTGTTATGCTTGCCAGCGGCTTTGCTTCCACCCACTTCGTGAAGTAATCAATTGCTACCACAACAAACTGTAGGCCCCCAGGAGCCTTCGGGAAGGGTCCTACTATGTCTATGCCCCATTTTAGGAAGGGCCATGCAGATGTTACAGGGATAAGCTCGCTTTTTGGGGCCTTTGATACTGAGGAATGGATCTGGCAGGAATCACAGGCTTGTAACTCTTCAACAGCATTCCGGTGCATAGTCGGCCAGTAGTACCCTAGAGTCTGAATCTTTGCGACCACGGTTCTTGGTCCGGAGTGAAGGCCGCACGCTCCACGATGCACCTCCTGAATGATAGCGCTAGCTTGTTTCGGACCTACGCACTTCAACAGTGGCCCTAGATACGATTTCTTGTACAAGCCTTCCTCTTGGAGGACATATTGGGGAGCGTTGATCCGTATTCTTCTTGCCAGACTTGCATCTTCTGGAAGTATACCACTCGTGAGGTATTCTATTATAGGACTCATCCATGTCTGACCCTCTTCTTCTACTGCACCCACTACAGGGTCTTCTTCTACCGAGCTTTTTTGGAGTGTTTCTACCAACACTTTCTTTGTTAAGTGTGCAAAAGACGTGGATGCCAGTTTACTCAGTGCGTCAGCGATCTTATTCTTGTTTCGGCTTATGTTCTGGATTTCGAATGTCCGGAACCGGCTCTTGATTTCCTTTACTTTTTCCAGATATTTCTTCATAAGCGGTTCCTTTGCTTCGTACGTTCCCTTCACCTGAAATGCCACTATCTGTGAGTCTACATAGGCATGTATGTGATCTACTCCCATCTTTTTTGCAATCCGTAGGCCAGCGATAAGGGCTTCATATTCTGAAGCGTTGTTGGATGCTTTAAAGTCAAATCGGAGTGCGTAGGTAAACTCTTGCCCTTCCGGATTAGTGAGGATGAGACCTGCTCCGGAGCCGTCAGCACCTGACGCTCCGTCTGTGAACAACTTCCAGACCTGTTTCTCCGTGCTGCTTCCGACACTTTCTTCTGCAGGCTTTTCTGGCTCCTTTCTTTTGCCTTGTATACTTTTGCCCGGTGTTTCCGCTAGGAAGTCGGCTAATACTTGGCCTTTAATTGAATTCCGGGGACGGAAGTCTATTTCGTGTTCCCCTAATTCGACTGCCCATTTGGCTAGTCTCCCGGACATTTCCGGTCTGTTCAGAATCTGCTTGATAGGCTTGTTGGTTAAGACTTGGATTGCATGTGCTTGAAAATAGCGTCTGAGTCTTCTTGCTGCATGTACCAGTGCTAAAGTGAGTTTCTCAATTTCTGAGTACCGTGTCTCGGGGCCTTGTAATACTCGGCTTACAAAATATACCGGACGCTGGCCCTCTCTTTTGTCCGCTACCAATACTGCACTGACCGTTTCTTCCGAAGCTGCAAGATACATCTGCAGTGTTTCTCCTTTTTCCGGGGCAGTAAGCGTGGGCAGAGTGCTTACGTATTCCTTTATGGATTTGAAGGCGTTTTCGGCTTCGGGAGTCCATCTGAATGCCTGCTTATCTAGACAACCTTTCAAAGTTTTAAAGAAAGGTAAGGAACGTTCCGCGGATTTTGACAGGAAACGGTGAAGAGCGGCTAGCTTGCCGTTTAGGCTCTGTACTTCTTTAAGTGACCGCGGGGATGGCATTTCTCTGATCTCGCTTACTTTCTCAGGAGATGGACGGATACCGTGCCTAGTTATCATGTGTCCCAAGAACTGTCCTTCCTCCATTCCGAAGTGACACTTCTTCGGGTTCAACTTCATACCGATGGACCGGAGGGTTCCGAAGGTTTCTTGGATGTCCCACAACATCTCTTCTTCTGTCCGGCTTTTGATAACCATATCATCTACATATGCTTCGAGATTCCTGCCTATTTGCCCTCCAAAGGCTTTGTCTATCAACCTCTGATATGTTGCCCCAGCATTTTTCAGTCCGAAAGGCATCTTCCGGAAACAATAGATGCCTTCCCCAGTGTAAAACGCTGTTTTGTCTTCGTCATCTTTATGCATCTGTATCTGGTGGTATCCTTTGTAGGCGTCAAGAAAGCATTTTAGGCGATAGCCGGACAATGACTCAACCTTCCAGTCTATCTCCGGGAGGGGATAACAGTCTTTAGGGCACGCCTTATTTATGTCTGTGAAGTCGACACACATACGCCAGCCGCCATCGTGTTTCTTCACCATTACTGGGTTTGCTACCCAGCTTTGGTACTTGACCTCTCTAAGGATTCCGGCTTTTACTAAGTCTGCCACCTGCTCTTGTGCCGCCCTTGCTCTATCTGGGGCAAGGCTCCTTCTTTTCTGTTTAATTGGTTCGACATGAGGTCTAGTGTTCAGCCTGTGCTGTGTGTCGAAGATCTCCCCATCTATCGTAAGCTGTCTTGGCACGCCTGTCATATCTGATGGTGTCCATGCGAATACATCTGCATTTAGCTTAAGCAGGTCGGCTAACTCCTGTTTTATCCGAGTCGGGAGCTGTTTACCGATAGACACATGTTGCTCCGGATACTTTGGGTTGATGCATATCTTGTCTTCTCCTTCTATTACGCCTTTTGGCTCTTTAGCGGGTACGTTCTGTTCCGAACCCGTAGTGGACTCTATCTGCGCACAGTGATGCTCTTTCTTGTATTCCGATTTTACGCAACCTATTCCGGCTTTAGTCGGAAATTTAGCCAGCGCATGTAGCGGGGAGGGGATTATGCCCATTTTTCTCATAGCAGTTCGGCCTAGAATAACATTGTACGGTGACTGTGCCCGGATGATCACGAATATCAGGTCTTCTGTTCTAGTTTGCGGATGGGATCCAATAGTAACTTTGAGTTTAATTTCTCCTAGGGGCCACGATCGCTCTCCGGAAAAGCCTATTAAAGGGCTTGCTGAATCTCTTCTCAACATTTTTAGAGTGGGCTTTAACCTCTGGAAACAGTGCTCATACATGATTTCACAACCGCTTCCTGTATCCAGATGTACCCTTCCTACGGGGTGGTTCCCTATAATGGCCTTGATGAGTATAGGACCCTCCGCAGCGTGTTCTATAGATATAGAGGGGAAACTTATGACCACCTTCTCCCACGCTTCCTTCTCTGTTCTAGAACTTGAGCCTTCTTTACAGCAGTCAACCATCGCTATTGGTTCTTCCAAGGGCTCTTGTTGGGCATTTACTTCGGCCGGGGCCTGTCGGACCGGCTCCGTCTTCTGTCTTTTGTTTCTGATTCCCTTGATAAGGTGTGAGAGCCTTCCTGACTTCATTGCCTCTTCCATTCCTCTTTTTAGAACTCTGCATTCATCCGTGTCGTGACCAACATCATTGTGATATTCACAGTACTTTGCGGGATCTTTGCCTTTCCCTCTATTCCGGTCCCTCTGTTGGATTTTTTCCGCTGCCAGAACGTCACGTGGGATCTTGGGGAGATTATGTAGTGTGCCTCTGTTCTGATGGTGCGCCGCAGGGGTACCTTGGTGTGGTGAATATCTTTCTCCCCGATTTCCTCTTCCTCTATATGCTCCCCTTCCACTTTCCCGATTCCAATGTTGCCTTTGATTTGTTACGGCGGGGCTCCCTACGTCTCCCGCGGTTTCTTTCGCCGTTAGGAATACATACGTCTTATCCATTAGGGCTGTATAAGTGGTGGGCAAATCCGTTGAGAGGAATTCGACTAGGTTCTGGTACCGTAACCCGTGTACAAATCCGGATATTTTCTGATCCTCGTTTAAACCCTTGATCAAAGAAGTTTCATCAGTATACCTTGTGATAAACTGGCGCACAGTTTCATTGTCCCGCCTCTTGATATTGTGAGCTTCTAAGTGTATTTTCTTATATTTCCGCTGTTGGCTGAAGTGGGACCGGAACTTAGTTTTGAGGTCATCAAAACTTGTAACACTTCCGGTAGGAAGGCCATCTAGCCAGGCTCTCGCTGTATCTTTCAGGGTTAAGGCAAACATGTGACATGCTACCGGCATTGTCCATCTCTCCATCCGTATGATGCCGTTGAAGTGCTTCAAATGATTATCCGGATCCTCCTTGCCATCGTACGTATCAATTCCTTTTGGTAAACGTGCACCCTGCGGTAGGGGGTAATCCTCGATCCATTGGATAAACGGTCCGGGCTCTGTTTGAACAAGCATATCCTTGTCATTCGGATGTGGGATGAAGTGCGCATATTGGTATACTGTGTGGGGGTAGTTTGATGGGCCGTGTTGATTGGTTTGGGGCTGCACTGGCACTTGTGGTATTCGCGTGTAACTTGGCATGGGTGTTTGGTTCGCATATTGATATATGTTTGGGGTTTGTATGTTTTGTGGTTGGTGGAACGATGGGGGTTGCGGAAGTGGAGTTTGCACGTACTGTGTCTGGCCTGTATTGCCATACGCGTGATACAGTGGGTTGTATGTTTGGCCCATTTGTTGGACACATGTTGCTGCCAGGGGGGGAAGGCTCTGATGATGTGGAACGTTTGCTGCGTTGGCAGTTGGGACTATGATCGGGGGACCCGAGGGCCTCGATCTTCCTTCCGGATTACGGTTTGGGACATGGACCGGGGTACGTGCGGATTGAGTTGTTTCTGCTTCCCATTCGTCGTCTGCTTCTTCGCTTTCGGTTTCATATTCTAACCGGGTCCGCACTCTCTGGAGGTTGGCTCTTCTGAAGTATTCTTGAAGCAGTGGTTCCAACGCCTCCATCTGTCTTTCCGTTGGACGAAACGTTCTTTGTCTTATATGTATCCTTCGGTTGTTATGCGGTATTGAGTCGGAATGAGTAGAGAACCCCGGAGGTGCTCCCGGGATCTCTCCGTCTGACATGGTTGTTACCGTTGTAAGATCAGTGTTTCAAGAACGGATGGCGCCACTTGTTTAAGCAAGAGATCTTAGCTTAAGTACGGGGGTCGATCTTACTTAGGATATGTCAGGAGAAAGGGGGTTCAAGGGGTGCTTGTTGGCGGTTCCCTTCCGGTGATGGATATTGTCCACGCCACCAAGCTATGTGTTGGGATGATTTGGTCTTGCCCTTGAATGGGGATTCAAGGGGAGTATTTATAGGACCTCCTTGGGGAGACAGGTTGTACAAAAGGTGCTCCATGAACTTCTTGCCTTTGTCTTGTAGTAGGGTCGTGGGGGACAACCTCTGAGTAAAGATGGTGTAGTGGTGTTTGTGGTCGTACAGGAATGTTTTGTCCTGTTACGTTTGGACCGAGTCCGGAAGGTATCCAAGCTGGTTGGATCCGTAAGGAGCATGGAGCGTGTCCGGATGGTACATCAATAATAACGAATGATAAAATAGCAGGTACGTTCGGTGGCGATCCAGATAGTTTGAAAAAGAAAAGAGTTTGGAAAATATGACTAACAACATATTAGTTTTAAGGGGTTATAATTTAGTCAAACTAGCCGACATATCCTTACGATGATTGTATTATGTTAAAAATTTCTTACAAACTTACAACTTGAGAAGATAATGCCGAAATATAATAAAACTAACAAAAACCACTAAAAAAAATACAATAAGAATGTAAACCGTTATTTTATATTAAGAAAATGACTAATAGAAATGATAACATACAGTACTCTTGATAACATAAAACAAATATATTAAAAAAAAATAATAAAACATAATATCAACAATTCACAATTCTTTGATAATAAGATATGACTAACAGAAAATGGTCAAAGATATAGTAAGGCCACCTATTGATAGTTGAAAACCTCCGGATGGCATACCTTTGGCTATCGGTCATTAATCATTCAGTGGCAGAATCAGAAATAAAAATGATCCGTAATACAAAAAAAATTTCACTAGTTTTTTATCGTCGTAAAGTAACAATAACGACTAGATCGTTACGATTTTTAACATTTTTTTAAAGGATTTTTGGCTACTTTTAACGGGTATTAAGAGTATTTGTCATTTTTAGTAGCTTTTTAACTTTTATTTAGTTGCACAAGTAGATCTTTATAAGTTTTATTGATAAGAAAATCTTTCGAATGTTTAAAGTTAGTTAGATTGAACGGTATCCCATATTTCCTAAAACCACTCATTAGGGAATACCGACCAAATGAGTCTGTCTGCCGCTTGATTATTTGACCCGTAGCACACCAATAAAAAATACATTATTTTTCAGAAAAATTAAACTACATGAGATTTAACGGACCCGTAACCCAGGCTATCCCTATTTTATATGTGGTTTCGCCACTGTAATCATCAATATCAATATCATAATATATAATAAAAAAGTTTTATGGATATGTTATACGGATAGTTAGTCTTATATAAAGGAAAACTTATAAAGTTTTGCTTTGATATATTGGTAAAAAAAATTATTAATTTATTATTCTATGATCAAAACTTAAAAATATAAATTTTGTTATGAAATATATGAACTAAATATTTAAACTAAAATGATCATAACTTAAAAAGTTTATGACCCATCTTTATTTTGATGAGGAGAGGTTGATAATATGTAATAGTAATATTATGCATTTTATTCTAATAAATAATAACTTTAAAAGTTTAGAGATTAGGCTGAAACTTTAAACTTACATAAAAGACTTAAAAGGAAAAATATTAGAAAGTGTCATCTTCTTCTATTTGAAAAACCTGCAAATCAAATCCTCCGCCACCAAATCTATTTTCTTGTTTCTGTTTTCGTTTCTTTGAACTCACTTCTGTTTTTTTGTTTTTGTTTTCATCCTCTGTATAACTCCGGGGACCTAATGAACTTAAAAAAAAAATTACTAACAAAACTAGGTTGGAGAAAGGGGGAACCACCCTAATTGTACATTGGCTCCGCCATTGAATATGTTGGTAACATGCTTGTAAAAAAAATTGATATGTTACAATGCGTTGAATTTAGAATCATGATAGGATCTAATATAAATAATACTAGAAGTGTATCCGTACAATGCGTAGTGTTTGTATAATTTTTTTTTAAAATAAATAAATTGTAGTGTACATAAAATTCTTAAACTTCAATTTACAAATGTGTCAAAACGTGATGGTGGTCAACAACCGGCTCTGCCGACTACCAGTTCTGGATTGTCTAACACACAGGTATATAAAAAAAAGTGTTTTTATTATTGCTAGAATATTTAAAAAGTAGAAATGATTATGAAAATTAATATATAAATAATATAAATATTAAATGATAAGATAAAATGGTAATAATAATTTTTGTAATATTTAAAATTTTAAAAATTAAAAATCAAGCCAAATATTTTATAAAATTGTTTAGATAGATATAATAGGTTGGTACAACGACAATTGTAGTCTGTGCTACCCTCTATATCTTTAGGGAATTGATATAGATAACAATGTTTTATATTAATTTATATTTAAATACATTTTTTATGACACATATACAAGTCAGTGAAACATGCATATGGTAAAGACGAAATGAGTCCTTACCAATTTGCTCAAAATCGGTATGGACTCCACCAATCAGATGGTGCCACGTGCCAATACCTAAATTATACCAAACCATACCAAATTGTGAGGGATGGAGAAGCAAATTAGGTATCATAACATATAGGAAGAGAGAGGTGAGAGATAGACACGTATTACCATACCGATTACTTTCTAATCGGTGTCACCACACCGAATTTGATAACTTTGGTATGAGTTTGGTATAAAGTTGTGTGGTACCGAAAACAAAGGGGTGGATTGTACTGAATACCGATTGTTTTTACCGAGGACACTCTTTTTCCTAAGTATATCAATTGTTATGGTATCAATATGTGCTCCCATATTTTTATGTAGATGAGTAAAGCTTTTTATAGTTTTCACAAACAACATAGATAAATATTGATATGAATCTATAACCTTTGGTTTATGATGTTAACTATTAGGCCTATTTATTTAAGGTTTATCATTTTGCGATTTCACATGGTTGTGAAGATAAACTTTAATTATATGGGCTTTGTCGGTTTTTATGAGTAGTTGTAACTCTTATGTTGGATACGTATACAACATGCTCTTGAGGTGTATATATGCTTGTCAGTGGTGTATCATAATTAATGGTGATAAGGATAGTTCAATCATGGTGGAAATTGTGGGTCATGAAAAAAATAAAAATCAGGTTCACTTAAAAACCGTATATTTTAGCACAAACTATAGGCGGCTCTTTCAAGTCCGATTTGTTTTATGTGTTTGATAGGCAAAAAAATGAATGATTTTTCCGAACAATTTTAGGAATTAAATTTTGATGGCAAATCTAAATCACTTAAGAGCAAAAGTAACCTAACCTAGCATAACCATTGGCTTTCATGATCAGATATATATATATATATATATATATATATATATAACGTAATGAAGTATTATTGAGTTATTATGTAGTAGGTACATATATGTTTTGAATGATTGGAGTGGAGAGGCCGGTCACATAAGAGCCAAACTTTGAAATTTAGCGAACACGTACTGGAAAAAGGTTAAAAACATTCGATCTTTGGTGAGACAGAGTTTTACAAATTACCACAAAGATGTGTTGCTAAAGTTTGGCAACACAAATTACCACAAAGTTTTACAAACTATATATGTAACTTTCATTCAATATTGGCATGTCCAATGTTAAGTATATTCGAATAATATTCTTATATAAAGAAATGTTTTTAATCCACCTTTTTACGTAAACTACCAATTCATATATACATGAACCCCGACAGGTAACTAATTTTGTATGTATGGATTCAATTTCATTATTGGGAAAAATTAGTATATTACTGGCAATGCTACCACACCAAGGTGGTAGTGCCACATCATCACCACACCATAACCACATCACTTCCATAACAATAACCCCAAAAACTATATCTCACAATACCCCATAAAACTAAAAAAATAAAAATTCATATACTCAACGACCCCGGAGTGGAAGGCTTCCACCTCCTCCACCCTTCACCATTACGCATAAGGATACAATGGGTAGCTGACCCTTGTTGCATTTCTGGCAAGTGAGGTAGTATCGATCGTGTAAAACTATATAAACTAATCGAACTTATGAACAAATCAACATCAGAAATCACTCAACCAACCACCCCTTTATTACCAATAGAATATAACTCTTTACAGACTCAAAACAATGATCTATCCACAAACGTGTGTAGATCTTAAGAACTAGATCATCCACAATTGTGTGTGATCCTAAGACAACAATCATATGAATGAATACAAACAATCTATACTAAATTATAATTGAGATGGGTGGTGTTTTAATTTTTAAAAATTTTAAAAACTTTTTTTATTTTGGAAATGTTTTGTTCAATTTTTGAATTTTTTGACATTTTCATATTTATATTATTTATTTATTTAATCTACTTAATCATTTATATATTTAAATATTCCATCAATAAATAATAAAGATAACTTATATACTTGTGTTTTAGACAATCCAAAGTCGGAACTGACTGTCGACAAAGCTGTCTGTCGTCACCTCTTGTGGGGTGTCTTAACTGAAATTTACAAATATTGTAAAAATTACGAAATCATCTATCGTCGCACATTGTGAGAGTGTGATTTCTAATAGAAACAAAATACAGTTGAATATCAAGAATAATACAAACTGAAACAAACAAATACAAAAAGAAGAAGACGACTCGATTGATTTCCAAAGGCATATATGTGTATTTATATGATAGGAAGCACGGAGGTTCATTTGCAATGGGACAACTCACCCAGCCATGATGCATGACAGAAGAGATCGAGCACAAAATGGAGTTTCCCTCTTGGGTGAG
>JAOXNX010041898.1:0-14149 GCA_028566075.1 Solidago caesia | reverse complement strand
CACTTGTGTATACAACTTGGAGTATAATACATTATCTCCAATACTATAGAGTAGAGACAATGTCCCATCAAGGAAATTTTTGTCTCTTGCTTTATACATACGCTAAGTAAAACAATGAATGTATTCTTACAACTTGTATTACTTAGAGTATTATACACCTTATATTTATACGTATTGGTCCACGTCATCATACATGGACTTTGCCTATAAATAGAAGCCGGTTATAAGTGCAAAATAACTAAGCATAACATAACTTTCAAAGTGGTTTTACTTGCACTTACACTTTGTGTTCGAATAGAAAATAAATACTTGGGTATTTATTTTTCACACAAAGGGATCTATCCTCTTTAGATCTTTTGTCTTTCAAAGGTTGTTTAGAATAGTTTAAACTTGTTTTTGATTATTCTTGATTCCGCACAACCTTGTATTTTGTTTATATCTCAATAAATCAAAATACATTTGAAAAACTTATTCGTGTTAAACTGCTTTATTTGTGTATTTATATTCTAAATTGTTATTGCTTATTGTTCTTTATTTCGGATCTTTTCTTAAGTATTATCAAGACTTGTTTTTATAAACATATAGTCTTGGTTTACTTAGTTTGTTCATTATTGACATAGAGGTGTCTACGTCATAAGTCTATTGAACGTAAAGTGGACCTAACAATTGGTATCAGAGCAGGTTAGTTTAATTTATAAACTTAATCTATCTTATCAATGGCCGACGCAAATGAACAAGATGTTCCTTTGATTGTTAGTGGTGCTGGTGGTTCTAATGTTCCACCAAATCAACCACCATCAGTTAATACAAATCCTTTTTCTACTACTCCTCCTCCAGCACCTCCTTCTCAAAATGTCCATGTACACTTTCCAAACAATCCTGTTCCTAAATTTAATGGGGATAGTGAAACTTTTATCACATGGAAAGCTTGTATGATTAAATATATTGCTGGAGTGGAAAGAAATTTAACCACGATTTTGAAAAATGGACCATACGTTCCTGGAAACATATCTCCAGTGATTAATCCTGATGGGTCTACCAGATTTAGAGCCAAAGAGAAGGACCATTGGTCTGAAGAAGATAATAGGCTGGTGGATTTAGACAATAAACTCCAGAATATGATCTTGGCCGCTATTCCTCCCTCCCTGGTCCCCACTCTTGTACTTTTTGAAAATGCTAAATCTATGTGGGAAGAACTTGTGACTCAATATGAAGGAACTCCAGAAACTATGGTAAATAGGAAGGTGACACTTAACAAAAAATATGAATCCTTTTTTGCTTTACCCAAAGAAAACCTCACTGAAACTTACATTCGATTCACCAGTCTTGTGAATCAGTTGAAGCTCTGGGTATAAACAAGGATCCAGAAATTTTACTTGAAAAATTTTGTGACATCCTTCCTTCCAAATGGGAAAATTTGATTTTAGTGCTTCGACAAGGCAAAACTTTGCATAGTCACACTCTCAACTCCCCCTATGGAGCATTCATTATACTGAGAGCAATGTACAGAGAGCTGTGGACGAGCAAAATGCCATTGGTCATGTGTCTCCTAGTTCACAAGCGGTTCATTATACTGAACCTCGTGGATCTGCACTGGTATCTTCTGAGAGTGTCCAGTCACACTCTATGAAGAAGATCATGTGTGATCTTATGAACTCTGGTGTAACACCCCACCAGTGGCGGAAACGTGAGATGCAACTGAAACAAGCTTGCAAATGGATATTATACAGAGAAACTACATGATGTCCATTTAAAGCTACAAGTTAGCACATACAAGTCAAAATACAACAAATAAGTCCCATGCAAGGGAAACAAATCCGAGGCTTCTTGCCCGGGTCTAAAGATCTAGAATGCAATCAATCGATCCTTAGGGGTCCATCTATAACCATCACAACTCTTAGCTTGCAAGCGAAACTTGTGCACCTGAAAAGATACTCAAAAACGTCAACACTAGGTTGGTGAGTTCGTAGGTTTAAGCACATAGATTCAAATTGAGCCGTGACATTGAGTCATAGTACATATATATACACATATACATATATATATATATATATATATATATATATAACTGTATCGTTCGAGATGATCTACTCATGGTACACAACCATGAGTGTCGTTCCAAATGTACATGCTACAGCAATCAATACATACAAGCATCAACAATCAACCTCGATTAACAATCCGTAATAGCAACGACCATCAATAACGACATCAACAACAACAACAATAATCAACAATATCAATCAACAACAACATCAACCGACATCAATCGACAACCATATAAATCAACAGCAACATCAACGATCAACGACAACAATAACCAACAACAACAACAATCGATAACAATCGACAACAGTATAAATCAACATCAACATCAATTGACAACAATCGACCACAATATCAAGCAATAACAACATCAATAATCAACAACAACAATCAGGTTATCCCATGTGTTTAATCAAAAGGATATTCAATTATCCTACGTATCAACATGGTTCATCTAACATGGTTTACAACAACAAAGAAAACCATTCAACATCTCAATTGCCCATAAATGTCATCAATCAATCCAAACACAATGACCATAAACATCTCAATTGTCCATCAATGTCCAACCAATCACCACAATCAATCAACAAGGACGTACACTTTAGAATTAGATTCGCCACGAGGGTGACATAGACGCTTATATATAGGGTGTACCATCGGCTAACCCACCACGTCTATATCTCTTCGATGGCTTCACCATCCACCATGTACGTACTACTAAGCTAAAACATAATTCAGTTCATCACGTTCAATTCACATTCAAGACAAGCAATAAAATGCATTCGACAAGGTCTTGCAATCACGTAAGCAATATCATAACCAATCTACATACATACATACTCCTAAGAACGTAGGAAGAAACAACTTATGTATGTAAAATATAGCTTTTGTCAATGGCATTAAACGTTAGCACATAGTGAGTATCTTTCCACCCCAAAACATACAACAAGTAGGGGCTACGAACTCACCTGACGCGCGCACTACAACCCCAAGACGAATGTAAGCAAAGCCAACGTCCACGATAGCCGAATCCTATCATACACGTATCACATTAATCCTAAGGCATCTCAAGAGGTAAGGTCCTATGCATATTGGCCTAATATTGCTATAAACATCGTAATACGTCCATGTTATAAGGATTAGACTCAACCAAGACCAATTCATAAGGTTTCGTTACAAAATGACCCGCCGGGACTTGACCACTGTTGCTTCATCAAAACTTTTAGCTCGTTTATGTTAAGTTTTGTATTGAGTAATTTATATCATTGGAAACTAGACTCATTTACGCTTCCGATGCCGCTAGAATCGTTAAAAACGGAATTACGGTTTAAAAGATACGTCCGTTTGAAAATTGGGCTGACAGGGGGCAAATATGCGGCGCATCAGAAATGCATGCGGTGCATATTTGGTGCTGATGGCTTCTGAACGAATTTTTGGGCTAATATGCGGCACATACATGATGTATGCGGCGCATCTGGGCATTTTTCAGCTCAAAAATGGGTTTTAACACTCAAATTGACCAAGTTTAACACCAAATCAAAGCCCCATCTTTTGACACAACTTACTACAAGTATATACAAGCTTAAACATCAACTCATTTCACAAACCCACATCTTAAATCAAAAATCCCCTTTTCAAACCCTAGATTGAAATGTTTAAAACAAAATACAATAATTTTGACCATTTGATGATAAAAGTAAGCTAGTAACCCAAAGCAACTACAACATGATTTAAGTAAGTAGGAAGTAAGATTTCATACCAAAAACTTTCTTGATGTAAAAATCCAAATTCGAGACAAAGGAGAGGATGGTGACTTGAATCCTTCAAGATGGATGATCTCGGTTACATTACAAGATTATTATTATGAGTTTTCGTCGATCTCTTGCTCGTCTTCTTGATCTTTGGCCGGGTGTGAAGATAAAAAGAGAAGGAAGAAACTTTTCTTCCATTCCAAGAGAGAAGGGGGAGAAAAAGAAAGAATAGAGAGAGAAGGGAAAGTGTGAAATGAGGAAAGAATGAGGGTGGGAGGGGGTTTTGTTCCCCTCTTCCACTCTCACGACTAGCTTCGGTTTCTCCCGAGAAATGATTCGTTTAGTTAAGAATTTTAACTCGAAACTCGTTCAAACATTTTGTAAATGTCATATTACATATTTTAGAATTACCTTTCTAAAGATTATTCACATGCCTATATTTCATATCCAAAAATTCATTTAACTTAAATTTAACTCGTTTCCATTTTAGAATTGACCGGTTAAAATGGCGGGTGTCACATCTGGACTCACTGAAGAAGTCACATCTGGTTTTAATGAGAATGATGATGATGATCTGGTAGCGATGATGGCTAAAACGTTTAAACATTTTCAGGCCAGAGCTACTCGATCTGGTGGACCTTATGCTTCCAGCTCCTCTGTGGACAAAACCAATCGTACTTGTTTTAAATGTGGTAAGAAAGGTCATTTTTGAAAGAATGCAGGTCAACTCAACCTTACATCAAACCAGGAATGCCCTCAACTCCAGTCCCTTCTCCAGCCTTTCATAAAACTGACGATCGCTACAAGGACAAGTACAAGAAGCTTAAAGCTCAGTTAGCGCTCATGTCAGTAAACAACCAGGATAAGAATGGTTGTTTGATGGCAAAGAATGAGAAGTGGGAAGACTCGGACTCATCATCTGATGAAGAAGAGGTGAGGGACATGTGCTTCATGGCACTGGATGAGAAACAAAAGCATCTCGTCAAGGATGATATCGACTCTGGAAGATGGGTTAATATCATCATGAAAAAGGTCAGTACTATCTGTGGTGAATCTGATAAAGAACTTCAACTGGATCTTTTAGATCTTTTAAACAATGACTTAGTCTTTGTGGAAACTGTGCGCTCAGAAAGTTTAAAACTTTTTGACTCCAAATCAGTAGATCTGAGCGCCAGTCAAGCACGTTTAAATGAACTAAAAGATGTCCATCTGGCACTCAAAAGTCAACAGGCCATTTGCGCTGAACTTGCACAAGAAAAACGTGACCTTGAAATAATTCTTGGAAAAGAACAAAAAATTGTCAAATCTTGGTTGCAAATTGACCCAAATCATAATGTTGCTAAATCTGTTCAGTATGTTGTTCCAGACCAAAGAAAAGCATATCTTTCTGGAAATCTAAATCTGGCAGCTGCTGCCACTGATGTTCAAAAATTACCTGAACAACTTATTGCAACTGATTTTAGCGCATTGACCAGTGAAACTGATGAGTTCCAACCCTCTTCTGAGGTTAAGACTGGAAAGGCCCAGACAACCTCTCCATTTAAAAAGGCCACTCAAAAGAAGCCTTCACCTCAGCTTTCTTCTAAAAAGAAGACGTCCCTTCCTAAGACACAAATTCCAACATCTGGAAAGGCTCAGGTGTCTAATGATGAACCCATTTTGTTACGTTTAGAAAGCCAATTTACTTTATTGGCTCGTCAAGTTCAAAGTTGTAATTCCAGATTGATAAATATCGAATCAACTTCTTCTAAACCTATGCAAAATGCAAAACCTTTTTCAAAAGTGATAAAGAAAAACTCTGGGAAGAAAAAGGAAATCAAACCATCAAAACCTACAGTTTTCGTTCCAGCTGAAGCATCTGATCCAGTGGAATCTTCCAGTCACACTGATCAAAAATCTGTTAAGACTTTTAAAGGAGAGTCCAGTGAACCCATCAGCCGATGGGTTCCCAAATCTAACTAATGATTTTTGTGGGTGTGCAGGGCGATCTAAAAAGATATATTTGGTACCTAGATAGTGGATGTTCTAGGCATATGACGGATGTAAGGCCCTGCTGGAAGAGTACCAGGTTCAAACTGGTCCAAAGATTACTTTTGGTGATGATGCGTCAGGTCAAACTAAAGGGTATGGAGTTTTGAATAATGGACAAGTGAAGTTTGCGCATGTTTCTTTTGTAAATGGTTTGAAATACAACCTGATCAGCGTTAGTCAACTGTGCGATGCTGACAACAGAGTCTTGTTCGATACAAATCAAGGCACCATATTGGATAGAGATTGGAAGGTGGTGTTAGTGGCACCAAGAAAAGGGAATGTGTATCCTTTGGATTTAAGTCCAGTCCCAGCTGAACAGTGCCTTTACTCCAAAGCTGATGAAGATACAAACTGGTTATGGCATAAGAGATTATCTCATCTGAACTTCAATAATATCAACAAACTGTCCAGAAAACAGCTTGCTGATGGGATTCCTCCATTATCTTTTAACAAATATAAGCCATGTCCAGGTTGTGAGATGGGAAAGCAAAAACATGCCAGTTTTAAGAAAAAGCAGAACTTCAGTATCACTGAACCTCTTCACATGCTTCACATGGATCTCTTTGGTCCAGTGAATGTTCAAACTCGTGCTGGAAAAAGGTATACCCTTGTCATTATTGATGAATTTTCTAGATACACTTGGGTTATTTTTCTTAGATCAAAAAGTGATGCTGTTGCTGAAATCATCTCATTCATCAAACAAGTTGAACTCAAACACAAGTGAAAGGTTCGCTAGTTGAGAAGTGATAATGGTACAGAGTTTCGCAACTCTATACTGGAATCATTTTGTGATGAAACTGGAATCTCCCAGAACTTCTCATCAGCACACACTCCAGAGCAAAATGGAGTTGATGAAAGAAAGAGTTGAACACTGATAGAAGATGCCAGGAGTATGCTAACTGAATCTGGTCTTCCTACCAGTTTCTGGGCTGAAGCATTTGCAACAGCATGTTATACCCAGAACAGGTCAATTTATGTGAAAAGACATAAGAAGACAGCTTATGAAGTCCTTAGGGGAAGAAAAGCAAACATTGGTTATTTTCATGTGTTTGGATGTCCAGTTTACATCCTAAACGACTCAAGTCAGCTAGGAAAGTTTGATGCTAAAGCTGATAAAGGATTCTTTCTAGGCTATTCAGTTATTCGCAAGGCCTTCCGAGTTTTCAACAAAAGAACTCAGAAGGTGGATGAGTCAATACATGTTACCTTTGATGAATCAAGCTCAACCATTAACAAGAAACCAACCTCCGAAACCCCTTCAGAAATTCCAATAGATTTTGGTGAATCACACCCTATCAAATACTATAAAGAAGATTCACAAGATCATGTTTCCACTCACACTGATGTGGAACCAATTCAGAAAGAAGCCTCCAGTACACTTTTCTATCCAACAATAAGTTTCAAGCCATCTTCTGATCTTGTTATTGGACAAGATGGTCGTACTGGAGAACAAGAATCAGTCTCTGCTGGTGAAGTCTCTACTGAAGTCATTCACAATGAAGGAGTTTCTGCTGGACAAGATTCCAGTAATGAGTCTTCTGATGAAGAAGTTGAAATTATCTTTGAAGAAACCCTTGAAGCTCATCAAGAAGTTCAACCAGAAATCCAACCAGAAGAATCCCAGCAGGTTTGTACTGACATTGTTGTTCATCCAGGTCCTTACACCAAATGGACGAAAGCTCATCCAATCGATCAGATTATTGGTGACTCCAGTAAAGGTGTACGAACAAGAAGTGCTACATCCAATCAATGTCTTTATGTCAACTTTCTATCTCTAATGGAACCAAAGAAGATTGGTGAAGCTATGGATGATCCACGCTGGATTATTGCTATGCAAGAAGAAATTAGCCAGTTCGAAATAAACCACATATGGGATTTAGTTCCCAGACCCAAAGGAATTAAGGTACCTATGGGTACACGTTGAGTTTTCAGAAACAAGATGGATGAAGACGGTGTAGTAATCAAGAACAAGGCCAGATTTGTTGCTCAGGGTTACTTACGATGTGAAGGAATTGATTATGATGAAACTTTTGCTCCAGTTGCCAGACTTGAAGCCATTCGCATATTTCTAGCTTTTGCTACTCATATGAACTTCAAGGTCTAACAGATGGATGTCAAAAGTGCCTTTTTGAATGGTGATTTGGAAGAAGTTGTGTATGTTAAGCAACCTTCAGGTTTTGTGGACCAGAAGCATCCAGATTACGTTTGTAGACTGAACAAAGCTTTATATGGTCTCAAACAAGCTCCACAAGCCTTGTATGACTGACATCACATCTACTGAACAATGGTTTTACAAGGGGTGCTATTGATAGTACTTTGTTCATTCTTCGTGAAAAAGGTAATATCTTACTTGTTCAGATTTATGTTGATGATATTATATTTGGCTCTACTGATGAAAAATTATGCAAAAGGTTTTCTGAAATTATGTCAAAAGAATATGAAATGAGTATGATGGGTGAATTAACATTTTTCTTAGGACTCCAGATAAAGCAAGCCAGTGATGGTATTTTTATTAGTCAAGAAAAATATGTTAATGATTTATTAAAGAAATTTAATTTTCACTCCACATCTTCAATGAAAACCCCAATGGCTGCACCAATTATTTTGGATTCTGATCCAAATGGAATTCCAGTGGACACTACTACCTATCGAGGTATGGTTGGTTCACTGATGTATTTAACTGCCACTAGACATGATATAATGTTTGCAACATGCTTCTGTGCTCGTTATCAGTCTAACCCAAAGAAATCACATATGGACGCTGTGAGACGTATCTTCAGATATCTGAAGGGTTCTCCCAGTTTGGGCCTTTGGTATCCCAAAGGCTCAGGCTTAGAACTAATGGGTTATTCAGATTCCGATCATGCAGGTTGTAAGATTGATAGGAAAAGTACAACTAGAGGTTGTCACTTCCTAGGTGGCAAACTGGTCACCTGGACCAGTAAGAAACAAACTTCAGTCTCAACTTCAACAGCTGAAGCTGAATATGTTGCTGCTGCCAGTTGCTGTGCTCAGATTCTCTGGATGAAGAACCAGCTGCTGGACTATGGTGTTAAGTATAAAAATACTCCAATCTTTTTTGATAACACCAGTGCAATTGTCATCACTTACAATCCTGTAATGCACTCCAAGACCAAGCACATTGACATTAGGTATCATTTTATTCGTGATCATGTTATGAAAAGTGATATTGAAATTCATTTTGTCCCAACTGGCAAACAACTCGCTGATATTTTTACAAAATCTTTAGATGATAAAACTTTTAAGCATCTTATCAGTGAGTTGGGAATGTTAAACCCTTGAATCTGGAGACTATGTTATGAACGCCTCAGTGACACTGGTATGGTCATCAGATTCTTGGTATTCATTAATCGAGGAAGCTAATGCAATCGAACGCCTATGTGAACACTAGCTTAGCTCAACAGATTTCTGGAAATCATTCTTGTTTTGCAAACCCTTGGTCTAATAAATTAGGGGTTGTGCATCTTGGGGGGAATGACACAAAAATTTTTAGACTTTAACCCTTCACTGGAGATTTCTCCAGTGATATACTGAAACCCCTTCAGTATCACTCTATACTGATAACTGCCTTCAGTATATAGTTGTTTTGTCTTTAAAACTAAAGTGTCTCCAGTTTTTCATAACGTTATAGATACAAGGTCAAAAATGTGTACACGTCTTTGCCACGTGTAGATCTGTTTGTGATTGGATAAAAGAAATGATCATTTTTCATTGGTAAAGTAAAAAGTGTGGGCTATCAACAGTTTTTGCATTTAATGCGGACGTGGGAGATAAAACTTTTCAAATTCGGATTTCAAATCCGATCAAAATTTTAAAAATATTTTCACTTTTTAAAATATTTTTAAATATCTCGAAAAGTTCATTTTGGATATTTATGGATCCCTATAAATACCCCTCTTTACTTCCCTCTGTTACATTCCTTCATTTACTCCTCATTCACAAAACCCTTCACCTTCTTCATCTTCAATAAATTCAAAAACCCTAAAAATCACAAAACACCAAAAAGCTCTTCACTTTTAATTTTATCTTATACAAATGGCTCCTAAAATCGACAGAAACCTTCTTCATGGCACCTATAATCCTCCCCAAAACCTAGTTCAAGCAGCAAATACAATGCCACCCAACACAATCAAAATAAATCCAAACAATTGGATGGCTCGACTGGATGGGAATCAAGATCCCAATTCCATTATAGGGCAACTCATCAAGTTCTTCAGAACTTGCCCTCTTTTTGGTGCCTTGACACTGAACCCTTCATGCATGTACCATGAGTACTTGTGTGAATTCTGGCATACTGCCACTTTTAACTCCTCTTCTCAATCCATCAATTTCACTTTGAAGAGGGGTTCTCGACAGTGTTCCATTAATAAGGATACACTTAGAGAGACACTTAATCTCAACTATTTTGTTGAGGGAGAGTCGCCAGTAGAGCTTCCACAGGGGGTAAATCTGAGGGAAGTTCTACATCAGATGGGTCATTCAGACTGTACCAATGATGATGATACACTGAAAACTAAGGGACCCATGCAGCTGAAGAATCTCTCACCTTCTTGGAGATTCTTTTTCACTCATACTGTTGAGTGTTTGGGTGGTGGATCAGGAGGATTGGACCAGATCAATCAACCACAGCTGGAGATAGCCTACTGTCTCTGGAATGGATTGAGAGTTGATTTTGCTGAAATTATCTTCAAGAGCATACTGGAGAAGATGAAAGGTAAACGTAAGGAATTTCTTCCTTTTATTCGCTTTCTCTCCCTTTCCTTCAAAAGTATTCCGGGGGATCAATATGATGATCCAAATCTTGATTCGAGTCCTCCAGAATATCTGAAGAATTTAAATTCCTTTGTTTCCAGTCCTACTGATGTGAGCATCCCTGCACTTATGCTCATGTCATTTAAAACTGATGCAGCAATACCAGCTGAGTCAGAAAGAAATCTGAGCGGGCCTCAAAAGAATGAGGGACCCATCAGATCTTCTACTAGGGTACTTAAGGTCACCATTCCCATGCGACCTGAAACCCAACCCCGTCCCAAAGTGTCATTTTCCACAAACCCCACTGGAAGCCTCCAAACAGGCTCTCCAGCACCAAAGGCCAAAACAAAACGTGTAAAGAAGTCAGTATTGGCCACTGACTCAACAACCCCAGCAAGCCCTACTGGAGTCTCCCAACAGACTTCAGTAGAAAGTCAAATGGGAACCACACAAGCAGCCACTTCCAGCATTCTCGTAGGGGGAAGTGGTGAAGTATTAAGTGGGTCAGCCCAACCCACACTAGAGTCCGTGTCATCACAAGCACTTGATAGCCATATTTCTGACACTCCTCTAGCACGATCTGATGAAACTATTGGACCATCACATCCAGCAGTTGAGGATCCAAACTCTACGGCCAGTGATGTTGCACTAGATGGCAGTGGTGCAACTGAGGCAATTCCAGTGACTGCCATACCTGGCAATGATGTCGTAATGACTGAGCCTTTAACTGGTTCTTTGAACCAGGAATCATCTGATGCATTCCTGGACCTTTCCTTGGATGCAAATGAGGATGAAATTTGTGTAGAGTCTTCGGATTCTGAGCAAACTGTTTCTGACACTGACACAGATGCACTGGGATCATCATATGTTCCAGTGTATTCTACTCGTGTCATTGCTGATCCCCCACAATTTTCAGTTTCCACTTCAGTCTCCATACCAGATATGCCATCACCACCAAGATTTCCACCACCAACTCAAACTCAAACTCCACCAATTTCTTCACCTATTCAAACCCACGCAGTGGAGAAATCACTGCACTCACTTCAGTTTCTCGTCCAGAGAGTCCACCAGAGTCTCTGGACAACAGAATGGACACCATCAAGACCGACATCCAAAACCTTCTCAAAAAGGTGGCGGATGTACATACATCCATTCTGGAACACACCACTGCCTTATCAGAACTGAAGAAATCCCACTCGGTATATTATTCTACTATCAGTGCAGATGTTGGCCAATTCTCCAGAAATAAGGATCTGGTGTTCAAGAAACTGAACGACCTTGTCGAATGCTGCAATATACAGAACAAAGCACTAGAAAAAGCATTCGACCTTACTCAGATTAATGTCCATACTACAATAGATGCTCAAATGAAGGACTTTCTGAGTAAAACAGGTCTAGAGATCAAGTCTATTGAGTCCCAGGTGAAGGACATTGTCCAGAAATCTGGACTCAATTCTAAAGACTTGGTTAAGCAGGTGGTTGAACAGGTATCCCAGAAGCTGGAGGAAACTTTGGCCAAACGGGATGAAGATTTGGTTAAAAAGGTGATATCTGAGATCACCAAGGTAATCCCGAGTGTTGATCTGAAGCCTCTCCGGAAAGAGCTCAGCACAATGAAGGAAGACCTTCAAACCCTCACCACCAGTGTAGATGAACAAGCCACTGAACTTGCTGGACTGGTGGGGGATCTTCAGGCTACTTCTGATGGCTTCAACAAAAAGGATAGGGACACTTTGTCCGGCCTTGAAAAGCTTCAAAAAAATTTTGATACGAAGTTGGATGCCCAGATGAAGGAGCTCGACAATGCTAAAAGGCACATCAGGTTGCTCTCTACAGTTCTAAGGGAATGCCAGGCCACTCAATCTTGGAATAGTCTAAGCAAACTCCCCTTCAGCAAATCTGACTGGGAGGCTGTTCAACAAGCTTTAGACTCTTCCAGGGGGGAAGAATTGCAAAGATCTGGTGGCCAACCCATTGTAGAAGAACCTGCTGATGGTTTATCAGTTGCCTTAGCAGCTGTCATGAAGAGAAAGGTTCCTGGTACTGATGCCAGTGAACCTATTATTGAAGAGTTTGAAGATGTTGGTACTGGTGCTGATAAAGGCAAAGAGAGGTGGTGGAAGAGATTGAGGAAGCTGAAAAGGCACATGAACCAGCTGGTACTGATGCCAGTCTGGAGAAAGCAAAATCTGGAGAAGAGAGCTGGCCAGATATCTCTGCTGGACAACATACACAGCTCCAGGTCATAGCTAACAGCATCCAGCAAAGGAAGACAGCAGCAAGGGAACAACAAATTCTGAACAAATCCCAGATGTCTGCTATGGGAACTCTAGATCATGCTGATGCTGGCCTTTTGGGTATACCAGTTGATCAATACAAACTGGTGAAAGAACATCCCAACATCATACAGGCCTTAGCTATACTGGACGAAGTCGAGATTGAAAAGATATATCCAGATGATGAAGCTGCTCTCGACTCCAGAACAACCAATGTGCTAGTGGAACAGTGCAAAAGGACCAGAGAACAAGGAATTGAAGCTGAAAAGGCTAAAGCAAAGAAACTGGTTCAAGATGCACTGAACCCACCAAAGAAACCAGGTCCAAAGCCTAAGACAAGAACTGCTAAACAAAGAAAAGAGGCTGATCTTAGGACCTGGGTTGATCCTCCAGCTTTAATCTCCAATGAACAAATTTTGGAAGCTGTGAAGTTGATTAACAAACCATTTGATCGACTGGAAACACCTGAGATTGCCAGAGCATACTTTGAGAACATGGCTACTAAGAGAGCTCACCCTGGAATAATTCTAGAGTTCCAGGTGACTATCAAGCCAGGCACCAGTTGTTTCCGGATCATGATCAAAAGAGAGAATGGACCGACAACCTTCACTGACAATCCAGATCTATTTGATTATGGATTCAGTGAATGGATGGAAATGGAAAACAGACTTGAAGCCAAACCTAGTAAGAACAGGTTTGACAAAGCTTGGTTGAATGTGCTGAAGAGAAAATTGGCAAATAGAGACCAGGCTATAGAGCGACTTCAAGCTGAGCAAAAGTCTGAACAAGTCCAGCCTCTCATCAGAAAAAGGAAAGCAACTGAAGAACCCTCCAGTTCTTAATTCCAGTAGTTTTTTACTTTTTCATCTATCTTGTATTATATTTGTACAACTCATGTAAAGTTTTATGCTTTAATTTCACTGATGTCATTTCTCAAAGTGATTGTACTATACTACAAGATAACCAGATTAAGTCTAGAACACAAACACAAAAGAAAGAATCTGAGAATACTAATGATCTATAAAGTATTCCCAGATACTGAAAAAGACTTAGTCACAACTTAAGATTTTACAAGTTTTCATACATGTATAGTTTAAGCAACTTGTAAAGTCTTGCAATATTACAAGACAAATAGGGGGAATTTGTTAGTCCAGATTTCACTGGACTATGTCCAGATCTCACTGGACATCCGATATGATTTGTCCAGTAATATTCGAAGACCAGTAAACAATACTTGTATAGTGAACCTTTCAGGTTCAGGTTTACTGG
>JAOXNX010041887.1:0-14150 GCA_028566075.1 Solidago caesia | reverse complement strand
TGAGACTTTTTCTACAAATACTAATATAAATACTAATATATTTGGATAATGATTATTAAGAATTTTACTTTTTAATAGTGTATTATAATTAGATTAATAATGACATCATTAATGTTTAATTTTAAGGATTGGAGAGTTGTGATTGGTTAATAAGTGGTTAGGTCAGTTGTCTTTTAGTATATATAAAGATTGTTACTTTTAACATTTTTAAATTTTTAGAAGTAGAGATACTTTTACAATTTGACAAAATTTTAATGTAATTTCAATGAAAATTGATAAAAACGAAACGAAACAAAAAACTTTGATGACTTATAAGAAATTTTTGATAGATTGATGACAAGAAAAAAAGACTTAATAAATGGATGATTTTTTTATGCATTATCCCTTATTTAAAGGTTGTAGAATTTGGAAAATAAAAGGAAGACGGCGGATCATTTGCTTTATTCGTATGAGGTCTCCATGGAGGTCTGGGAAAAAGTTGGCTCACAGTGCAAGTTATCTCCTGTTTTTCTGTTTTCTATCAAAGACCTGTTCGATTTTCACACATACACGAGGCATGGGAATTCGGCTAAGATGGTGTTAAAAGGTATTGTTTTCGTCACCTGTTGGTGTATATGGAAAGCCCGAAATGAGAGAAGATTTGATAATGGTACGGTTTGCTGTTAGTGCACGTTTGGGTGCACATTTTGTGTCCGATGCATCTCAATTAAAAGGGCTGTTACTTTAATGAGTGTTGCAAGAAAGATGGCCAAAAATGATGTAAACGGTACAACATTTCTGGACAGAGTTTTAGCATAGAGTTTTAGCCCAGCCTATAAATACTTGTCTTCGGTTATTATTTCTTTTTAAGGGTTTGAGAGCTGAGAGCTTTGCTCTCAGCGTTTTTAGTTGCAACAGAAAACCATTCCTGGTTTCGGGGTAGTGATCAATACCCCGATTCCCACAGATGTATACTCATTTGGTTATGTAAATCTATGATGATTAATGAAATATGAGTTTTATATCTGCGTTTCTATCTTCTGATTCTTTCTAAATCTGTTCTTTTCGTTTCTTTCTGTCTAAAACGTGGTCACATATATGTATATATATGTTCTTCATTCAAGAGCTTCAAATCAAGACTATGTCTGGATTCCGCACTCACATAGTTTAGGAATCCCGAATCAAGATCGGTCTACACGGACCTTCAATTGCATCGAGAAGATTTTTCACGACATTAAAGCTATAGGTTTTTGTGGTATATGACTAGAAGCAAGTTTTGTTCTATTACTTGGGATGTTTGGAGTAAGTTTTCTTTGTTGTAATCCCGCTTTTGTAAAGTTTTGCCTCAACACTAATTGGTGGTTGTAGGCTAGTGTGAATAACAGTTACATTTATAAA
This sequence comes from Solidago caesia, assembly GCA_028566075.1. Lineage (NCBI taxonomy): Eukaryota > Viridiplantae > Streptophyta > Magnoliopsida > Asterales > Asteraceae > Solidago > Solidago caesia. The sequence goes on along the minus strand of JAOXNX010041887.1, from coordinate 12,773 downwards.
AAAAAAAAAAAAAAAGGAAGCTCATTTTCATGTTCGCAAAAATATTTGTGGAACCAAACATAAATGGATTGGCATTTGGAAGGACTTAAGACCTTGAGGTCTTGAGTTCAAATCTTGGTGTGAGCAAAATGCTCTCAAGAATGGAGACAAGTGTTTTTGTCCAGAATGGGTTTCCTCTGCAATTAGAGTTGATATATGAAAAGACATGTCGTTAAACCCAAATTTATCGTTCAAAAAAAATATATATTTGTGAAATATACGTGAACCCGTGACACTATGATATTTGTGACAAAGATGTCCTTCACTAATTACAAATTGAATTACACGTCATTGCCATTAACAATGATAATAGAATTATTATTATTTTTAAATGATTTAACTAGAACACTACACTAATAATATGATGTTAGTATTAGTTATAAATCATCTACTTGCCAATGATGGTTAGTTCAACTGGCTTGAGGCACCGGGTTTTAACCGAAAGGTGGGAGGATCGATCCTTGCCAAATGCAAGGCGATCCTTTCTGTTAAATTTCCCAGTGGAGGGAGCCTTTGGTGGTTTTTCCCTGGCAATCATATCAGTTTGGATGTAGCGGGATTCGATTAAGACAACTGACTACCCAATGCTGAGATGGCTTTCACCTTTGTATGGTGGAAGGTGCTTCGGCATCATGAAAGATGTGCACTTGTAAAAAAAAATTTATAAATCATCTACTTTATGTGTCTCAAAATAAGTGTCTACTTATTAAAAAAACACAAAGTTTTAGAATATATGTAATCATTGCATTATATTATTTTTACTTTTTGCACATATTCTTATAAATTCGGTCTTTCTGAAAAAATGTATCAATGGTTAAATGGTAAAGTTGGTATATCGTTTTTTAAAGTGGACACTTATTTTAGGACAAACAAAAATTGAAAGATGAACACTTATTTTAAAATTAATGTTAGAAGTAACATTAATTTATAGGTTCAAAATTCACATTTTATGTTAAAATGGTTTGTGATACGGACTAGTGTATTTCAACATTCGCCCAACCATAGTAACCTAATTAGCTGGATTAGTAGCGATTTTTGTTTTGGTACTAATTGTACCAAATCGGGTACGATTCATAGAATTCCAGCCAAAAATGGCATTCTAGAATCTGTTGGTTCAGCGAACCGGATTGGTGTTGGTTCAGTGAATTTCAAGACAACAAAACGCGTTCCAAGTTTAGTTAGTTCAGCGTGGTGTCCCTTCAATTTTCCATTGTATTTGATACATCCTATTAATATAGCGAGACGTTTCACTATCAAAATTAATGATAGTCATGCCCAACAACTCGTTTTCATACTCTAATAAATAATAGTATTACAAAAATACAGTATACTTATAGTGATTCTTTTTCAATCTATTACTACATTTTAACTTCAGGTACATCGTACCGAAGCGAACCATAATGAACCAAAATTTTAAAAATCCATTAAAAAAAATAAAAATCCATAGCAAAATTTAAATTTTAAGGGGAGGGGGGAGCATTGGCCCCTCTTGTCCTCTTTGGTACCGCCCTTGCTTATAGTTAAGAGGATTTTTAAAATTTTTTTTGAAGGATATACAAAATTTACAAATATAATAAACGGTACTCGGAGCTAGGATTTGACATTAAAAGGGGCCAGTTGCTTGATTGAGAGGTGCCGATTGAAGAAATCAACGTTGATTTAAGCTTTAGAATGAAAATTTATATAAAGAGTCGTGTTAATTGAAAAGGACCGAATATCCTTTAACTTTCTACTAACTCCGCCTCTCATAATAAAACAAATATATTTTCCATCTTCATTACTCCGACATTGATCCAAATCTCATCCACTTCCAACTAAATGTATAAACTATCACCTACCTAAAAGTAAAATTTATATAAAATAAAGAATATATAATTAAAAATTTTAATGGAATGGAAAAGAGATGTTTTAGAAATGATGTTAGCAAGGTACACGGCAAAGATTGCGCAGACAAGTTTATGGGGAACTGTGGTTGCTCCTGCTTTTTACCGGCTTTGGATACGCCCTTTTACTTTCCCCTCACATGCCTTTTTGCCCTCCCCTTCCTTCCTATTTTTGTACTATTACCCCATTTAATTTATTATTAATTTCTTTTTTTAAAAGTAACTTTTTATTCACATCCTCACGAACAACTTGTCTGAAAAAAACAACAATCAAATAATTACATCAATCCTTTATTTTCTTATCTAACCTTACATAAGTAATCTTGTTAGGCCTCTCCCAACCCATTGTTTTCACAACAATTTCTCACCATTTTTTTGAGAAAATGATTCGCAATAAAATGTTCTCATGGCGTTTTCTAGAAAACATACAAAGTGTTTTCCGTTGAGAAAGGAGAAAATGGAATGGCGGACCATGTTACCATTTTCAACCAATTAAATTTAAAAAATGGATTTGTTTTATTTTTAAGATATAATTGTAACATTTCGTATTTTTAATATACATATATTCGTATATCACCGTATAACTGTACGTTTAGTTTAATTTATTTTATTTAAACGTACCGTCGTATCGAAACGCGTAACCGACTCACGAATTTATTTTATAAATTTGGAACATTTAATATTGGAAACAATTAACATTTAGTAACTAATGAAATGCCAAACCAATAGTATAAAACTTGTCCCAAAAGTAATTAATTTAGATAAATACATCTAGTATTATTTATTCAATTTAAAATGAAAATAAATAATAAAAATGGGGCAAGTGGCAGAGGCCACGTTTTTGGCCCTCAAATAAGTATGGGTCACCATACTTATTTGATCATTTTCACACTCCAAATCTCCTACCCAAAAACACACACACTTTTCCCTCTCAATTCTTCATCAAGGCCGGCTCTTTCCAAGGGTTTTTGATCAGAGATTTTAGCTCAAAAACATCACAACTTTCAGGTAAATAACTACAAATTATGTTCTTGTTTAATTCTATGTTAAAAATCTAGAAGTTTTCAAGCATTTGTCTAGTTTTTGAGATGTTCCTGGGCTCGGGTTTTAAACTAAGAAAACCGGATGATATTGTGTTAAACGTGAGTTATTGAGTCCAAATAAGTAGTGGTTTTGCTGAAATATGTTAACATGAAAGCTAAAAAAACTGATTTAAATGGTTAAAGACCTTGTACAGTGAAAATAGCCATTTACCGACCTAGTTGGTCGGTAAATGAGAGAATCTGTGTAATCAAATCCATCAACTAGATACTCCTGCAATTGGCTAAGTTTGAGATACCTGGCCATTTACAGACTTAAATGGTCTGTAAATGAATACTTGAACGCAAAACGCTTGGTCGGTAAACACGAGTGTTGGATGAAACTGGCTAAACTCGCCGAGTTCCACCTCAAACTCGTTGAGTTTAGGTGACAACTCGCCGACTTTCATGTCCCAACTCGCCGACTTCCAAGTCCCATCTCGCCGAGTTCTAGTCCCCAAACCGCCGAGTTACACTTTGCAATTCGCCGAGTTATATAGAATTTAAAGTGATGATTACCTCATTTACCGACTTGATTGGTCGGTAAATGCCATTTTTGGTATAACACAATGAGAACTTTCTTGTAGTTTGGAACTTAACTTCAGAAGCACAAAACCATTTATTTACCGACTTGCATAGTCGGTAAATGCCATTTTTATAGTAAACATTTTTTTATATAAAACAGGTTTATTTTTGTAAACGAGTCCTGGACGTGAAATCATATATTATGTCATTTACCGACTCATTAGTTCGGTAAATGCCACCTTTTGGGCCAATCTAAGTTCGACACCTAAAACACCCCATTTACCGACATAATTGGTCGGTAAATGCCTATTTCATCTCGGTAAATGCTACCTTTGAGGACTTAACATTTAAAACTCGTAACTAGCCATTTACCAACTTATTTGGTCGGTAAGTGCCACTTTTGGGACTTAGATTCTAAAACATAAATTACCCATTTACCGACCTGTTTATCCGGTAAATGCCACTTTTGATCCATTCATTTACCGAATTGTTTGTTCGGCAAATGCCAACTTTTGTAAGTAAAGATGAATTAGCAATTGATGTGAATTCAGAAAAGAACCTAACTAACTGGCATTCCTAGGTTACTAATGTACAACTAAAACTTACTCGCGTTTCGAAACACGTCTTTAATCATAGGTTTGCTTCGATAAGCAACTATTCAGCAAGATTACTGTTGTGCTAACTTCTTGTGCCTTTGCACTTGCTTATTTACCTTGTTGTGTTATCAACAACCACTGTGAGTTCACTGCCCCCTTTCTACTTTATTCGATTTACTTTCGGGGCTGAAAAGCATGTACTTAAACTGTTTTAACGACTGTTTTATACAAATGTTATTACAATACCTAGCATTGATAATGCAACTAAACTGAGAACTTATTGCTAAACTTTAAACTCAATAATGATGCCATGTAAAAACTATTTAGGCCTTGTATGGGCGGGGGTTAAATAGGTGTACATGGTAGGTATTATTGGAGTACTTATGCTTATTGATTATGTTGACGACTCTCGGAACTTGTTAGGTACTTGGGTAAAATCCTAAGTCCCTTTGTATAAATCTACACTACTAATCGATTTCCACAGTTAGTGGAATAGACCGTGGGTACGTATGGACAGCGCTGTTTGGGGATTACTGGGTTCCCCCACCATGAGACATATGCTCAGGGGTGCATATTTACTTTTCTAACTTGGTCTTACTATGGAGAGTAAGATTTGGGGCAAAAACGATCCTTGGATCAAATACCAGTCAAACGGAGTAGTTGTAGGCTCAATGTATACGCAAGATTCCAACCTAGTTATTATAGAATTGCGCCTTCTATACTAACACCTTACACTTCTTTGCTATAGAATCAAGTATTCTATACCACTACTTGAAAACCAGACTTCCTTATTATAAACCCGTGTGTTTTATAATACTACTTAAAATTTATACTTCCTTATTATAAATCAGTGAGTTTTATAATATTGCTTAAACTTAAACTTCCTTATTATAGATTTTGTTGCTATAATATTGCTTTGCAAACTAACCTGTGTTGACAGGAACGAACGTCTTTGGAAAACTAACTGTGAACTCACCAGCTATTTTCATAGCTGACACTTGATTTTCATGCTTTTCAGGGCCCGGTAATTAGGCCGCTTAACTTTCGAGTCAGCAGCTTAACTTTTGAAGTCTAGTGTGAGGTCTTCAACGTTCAACTTGCTATGTTGTATTTCAATTATAATCAGCGGATTGTAATTTCATTACAACATCTTTTGCTTACAGTCCTGCGTGACTGGTATCTTTTGTCTGTATCTAAACTTAACTTCTGGGTTGAATACCCTGCACGATGTAATTTCAGTTCTTACTTTATGGCAAATGTGTTGTGATCTATTAAACTTGTGCTAAGCATTATACGTATCATACGTTAACTGTGCACCCCGTACATTCCTCCTTGGCGGGGTGTTACAGAGCATTTGGACGAAAATCTTGACAAAATTTAATTCGCTAGGTATCAAGAGTTGCATCACCTAACTGAAGAATCTCACGCATTCGAGCCATAGTAAATGTCAACATCTGACCAACAATCGTTGCTTGAATAAAATGAGGAGTGTGTTCAACATGATATCTCACAAATGTCCAATAATCACGAAAATACGACTCAGATAAGATTGGATCAACAGTAAGCAGGTTAGGTATCCTTGAGCGTAACAAAAATCGCATTAGCTCATGACAATGATCAAATCTTGGAATAGTAAAGTCAATCGGGAATATACAATTGTGCTTCGCGACAAAATTTGGAACAGCAGCCACTGCAAAATAACACACAAGAAACAAAAGCAATATATGTGATAATCAATCCCGGGCAAAAATTAGAGGCCTAACAGAATTCCCAGATCAAGCTTAAGTATCTCTATTCGAATCAAGCTTAAAGACTAAAGCCAAATCAATACTTAAACCTAGATCGAATCCTATATTGGTCAAAACCTCAAATCACATGTCATAACTCACAGTCAAATCACCACAAAAGCAAATTAGTATCAATTCCCAAGATTAGTTTACACATAGAGTTCAAAAACTTATAGAAATCTAGAGTTAGATTAGTCTTAGTAATCATTCTAGAATCTCACAAGTTGAAACATGCTAAATCCAAACAAAATGTGAAACTAAAATCCCAAGAGGAAATGATCATCTTAAAACTTGGTGTAATGACCCTATCATAGCCAGAGAAAAACTGAATGTATTATCAAACAAAGCTACCAACTTAGTGGAAGCCATGCTTAGTCAAACCATTTAGCGAAAACTTGGCTATAAATCATAGGGTCAAATATTCATCTAATGGTCAAACATTCAACTATGTTCAAACTTAGACAAACTCGGCTCGAGGTCAAATCCCAGTCAAAGTCAAAACTCATATTGGTCAAAGCAATGAGTCCAGTCAACCCAGTGACAAAACCGAAACAAAGTCACACGCAAATCAAATCAAAACGCAAATAGAGTCAACTACAGTCAAACTTGATTGGAGTCAACAAATGTCAACTCGGATTGAGTCAACCAATAGTCGAACTTTAAACGCGCACAACATGAAACTCGTGTAAGGTAGGGTTCATATTGGTATGAGTCAACATATCTCAAACTCGGATTGAGTCAACCAATAGTCGAACTTCAAAATTGGTATGAGTCAACATATCTCAAACTCCGATTAAGCCAACTATCGTCAAACTTAAGCATGGTCAAATCAAAGTCAAAATTCGGTCAACACAAGTCAAAACAAAATTAGGTACTGGTCAAAACAAAATTCAGACTTGGTCAAAACAAAATTCGAACCTGGTCAAAGTTCGGATCAGGATAATAGTCATGTCGAAGTTCGGATCGGGTTAAGACTAAACTTGGATCATCCGAGTTTTACAAAATTCGGACCCTGATGTGCAAAATAGAGTTTAAAAATTTATAAAATAAGTAATACCGATTTGACTAACTAACGCACACTCAGGCAGTGAACCCGACCGTGTATAGTATAAATAAAAGGTAAGACCATGTCGATTCACGGAGACTGTTATTCAAGAACTATGCGAGTTTAATGTGATTCTAATGTTTGGTGGGGGGTTTTGTGATCGAATTGTCACGTTGCAAAATTCTAATTAAAAACTAAGTCGAGGCGGAATTCGGTATGACCGGGGCAATAGGTGTCCCAAGACGGTGGAAATTACTGAGAAGATTGATTTGATTTTGTAAACAATAATGATTAAAAACACACCCACTTGGAATAGCTGACACATCAATCAAATTATCACAATGTTACTCACGATATTGAACTACTTAATATGTAATCAAGATGAGTTCTCGTTTTACTCAAATCTTTAATTTACTAAAGTATCGTTACCACTCTCGTGTATAATTTATACTCTAACAATTAAGCATTAAGTCCTAAGTTGGTTTTACGACTCAACCTTATGAAGCCTACTCTCAAATAGCTTCTTAATCGTCTAATTAGATCTCTCTATTCAATTGTTTTGAATCTCTATCACTAGCTCCTCTCAAATACCAATGACTTTAAATTAATCAAAGACCGATTAATTATTTTATAAACCAATTAGCAAACATATAGACTTCTCTCGAATATCTACAATTAATTACTAACTAATTTATATAAAGAGTTAATTTCATTACATCCCCCTGTAGTTTATCGTATTATTAAAATTCGTCCCTGTGTTTTTTTTTTGTCATTAGATCACCCCGTGGTCGCGTTTTGCTTCATTACCGGCCCCTAACCCTAACCGCCGTTTGTTGCCCTCCGTTAGCCCCCTCATGTGCAATGCACATGACACATGAGGGTAATTTCGTCCTTTCACCAATAACACTCTCTTTTCTTATTCCTTCTCTTTCCCAGATTTAATTAACCACCAAATCTATCTATACATATTATATCTATATCATTATCCTTATATTCTTTCAACTTTCAGATATGAGTTTTACTCAACAAAAATTCAAGATCTTCTACTCATCCTTTCTTTTTGCAAAAGTCAAAGAAACAAAACATTCTTTCTTTCCTTTTACTTTTCCGATCGGAAGGGATAAAGCAAGAAAACACATACTTAGATTTCTTTTTCCAATCGGAAGTGATATCCATTTTGGTTGTTGGTACAGTTGTTGCCTTTTTTTTTTTTTTTTTTTTGCTGAAGAGATCCATTTTGGTTGTTGGGACAAGTCTTTCACTCCTGTTTCTTTACAACCACAAGTCCAAGGTAAATAAATCGTTGCATGAATTTGGGGGCATAAACTGGGAAAATGATTTTTCTATTTTGTTACAATCTTATATAGAAACTTTTAATTAATTACATATATTAACATGCCTATCACATTGTTGTAGATATTAAGCCTGTTGAAGCTTCATCCATGGACGACACAAAAATATTCGAGTCTCCAGAATCTATAAATCTGATTTTATTGTTTTTTTACTTTCATTATTATTATTATTATTATTATTATTATTATTATTATTAATGGAGCAATTTTTGTATATATCTATATAGTATTTTTACTTTCATTATTATTATTATTATTATTATTATTATATATTTGTGGATCTATATGTGTTTTGTATTGATAATTTGATATTGATGTAGATATAGATAAATATACTTGATGATGATGATGATATTATTAGTAGGCCATAGCAGCAGCAGCAATACAATGGCTATGCCTTAATTTTTTGTATATGAATGATTATTGTGTATATATAGATTATTAGATGTTCTATATATATATATATATATATATATATAGAATGATTTGGTGGGTTAATTAAATCTGGGAAAGAGAAGCAATAAGAAGAGAGTGTTAATGGTAAAAGAACGAAATTACCCTCATGTGATCTGCACATGAGGGGGCTAACGGAGGGCAACAAACGGCGGTTAGGGTTAGGGGCCGATAATGAAGCAAAACGCGACCACTGGGTGATCTAATGACAAAAAAAAAGCACAGGGTTAATTTTAATAATACGTTAAACCACAGGGGGATGTAATGAAATTAACTCATATATAAAAGATAAAAACAATATAAAGAACTTAAACAAACATGGATCTTCGATTAAACGTAAAAACCGTGTTCAATAATCATAAATAACAAAGTAAATAATCCTATAACATGCTAACGTCATCCAAGTGGATGTAAAGAAAATTAGCTACTCATGATGAGACAAATAAACGTAACAACTATTAAATAAATAAGATTCATAGTAACAATAGTATAATAAACAAGTCTTAGCAATAATGTAACTAATAGTAATAATAGTAGTAGTAAGTGAAGAGGGATCGAACAAGAGATGATGGTGTCGGCTATATGTTGATGATTGAAGTCGAACAGTCGAAGATGAATTCCCTTTTTGCGGCTGCTCCTCACATGAAAACACCACACAAAAATCTTTTTCTTTTGTCTACTTTCGGCTCCACTCTCAAACCGAATCCAACAATCTCTCTTCCTCTTCTCACCTTTGATTTCTTTGGTTTTGGTTTTGGTTTTGGCGGCTGTTAAGCCCCACGAGACACCACAATTAATTAATGTTAGAATATATATAGGTTTAATTGCAGGTTGCTTTAGGTTGATGCCTAAGTTCGTTGCACCGCCTCTATCTATCTTTTACTCGGCCACAATTGATTTTTGGGCTTTACCTTCTTCACGCCCATGTAACAAAAGAAAGGCTAAAAGCCTTTTTGGGCTAGAACTCCTATGTAAACAACAACAATAATCTATACTTTTATTTATACTTTTATACTATTATATAAAAATTCTCCACCTCACTACCAAACAAAAAAGTTAGAAAATTTCTACACACGAAATTACCATTCTACCCTTAATGAATTAATTTGCACCACCAATACTTATCTTCTAAAATATCTCCACTATCCCTTTACATCAATTACTTACACCCACCACCACCAACAGTCCGCCACTACCAGCAACGGTCGCCGCCATCACCGTCAGTCGCCGCCACCACCAAACTGCCGCAGCCACATTGCGTGGGTACAATGCTAGTGTAGATTTGAATTTATTTTGTTTTTAGCCATTTTTAGCCAAGCAAAAGATACGACCTCAAATATATTGGTTGTCTTCAATTTAATACTTATGCAACACATATATATATATAAGTATAAGCTTCAATCTTCTTTATAATCATAAATAAACTTGATTTGGCTTACTTTCATCCTATTTTATCTCATAGACCTATAATTAAATAAATCACATATATTAAGTACAAAAGTTTATAAAAATGATAATAATTCAAACATATAAGAGATGATATCGCGTAAAATAGATATGTATAAATTAAGCGATATCAGACCCAAACATGGGTCAAAGCTCGAGTCTGGTCAAATTATGGTCAAGGCTCGGGTCTTGGTCAAAGGTCGGATCCATGCTAAAGGAACTCGGTCCATCCGAGTTTTTTGAAACAAAAATATAAATAGTGCAAACTTTTTTTTTTTACCCAAACCAAGACCGTCCCGACAAATTGAACAGACAAAGCCTTTAAAAACAATTTTATGTCAAAAACTAAAACATAAATTCAGATCTTGTCACAAAAATTCGTGCCCAAAAACACTCGGGTGACAAAAATTCATGATATATTTCGGATTCATGCAAAAGAAACTCGGTTCATCCAAGTTTTTGGCAACCAACGACATAAATACTTCGGTCCTTTTTTTTGTTTTTTTTGTTTTTGCAATATAACCAAAACACACAAAATGAATCGGTTTTATTAAAAAAAAAAATAAAAAAAATAAATAAATAAAAAGCATGAACATAAAATCAAGTAAATAATCACTTACTTGAAGAAAACAACAAAGCGTAAAATTAAAAATTGGACTTGATTGAACCGAAAGTCACACAATGAGGCTTACTGTGGACCGAAAATTACACAAAATTTGGTTTAAAGGGAACCGAAAAGTAAAAAAAAAAAAAAAAAGTCCGATAGAAAGTGTGTGGCAGGAAAAATCATATGAGGTAATGAAAACTAAAATTCGGCCCATAATAAAAACAGAAGAACAGCTACTTGTTTTGCTTTTAATTAAAAAACATTTGACATTAATAAGGTAAGTCCATATCTATGAACATAAAAGTCGGTTCATAAAAAATTTGGAAACAAATTTTGCCCAAAATAAAGTTAGACAAAAATTATAAAACTTTAGACTCAAAATTAAGTTTATGTTAATATGTCCAAAAAATTAATTCAAACGGCTCATATCACAAATCAAAATTAATTTTAAAAAAACTCTAAGTTTCAAAAAAAAAAAAAAATCAAGTTTAACTAAAAACCATCTAATTTGAAAGTTTTTCAAAAACTTACATCAAAACGTCATTCCAATTAATGAATTGTGCTTTAAATTTTGTCCAGATTAAAATGAATTATCATAGACACAAATTTAAAATAATCATTTATCAAGTTAAGAACTTATTTCAAAAATTAAATCAAATCTACTAAAAACCATTTAATTTTGTATAAGTTTTTCAGAAAACAAAACATTTTCCACGCATACTGAAATTATTTTCGAAACCAAAAATTAAAACAAGTTTAATAAAAAACCTTTTAATTTCTCAAGTTTTTTTTAAACTAATTCTTCAACTTTTGTACAAATCAGACCAGTTTTTCAATAAAGATATAAAATATCTCAACATGCTTCCAACACAAAATAATGTTCATACGTAACAATCTTTCGCAACATAAGAAACGACAGACAGACAAAGACAAGAAGATAAAAAAATAATAATTAAGTATTGGTAGAGAGTCACTACGGAAACAACGTATTAGCACTTTAAGCCAAATTTTCATAGAGAAAAATAATTTCCTTGTTATTATTAGTATGACGAATAATCCAAGACGATTACTGATATTGTTATCCACCTAAACACTTGGTACTTCCATTTTCCATGAACACTTTCCACTACCCTAGTCAAGGAACTATCCATGTAACTTGATCATGTTCAAATTATTATTGGTGTATTGATATGAACCGCAACTAGATATACTTTTACAATCGAAAATGCATTAAAACTCAAACATTAGATGAGTATACGTGAAACGTGTTTAAGAGCCAAGCCAGCGGTTCGCAGGTCCATACTTACGTATCACAAAGAGACTTACACTTGACCCACGTATGAGAATATACAAAGTGACATTGCACTCAATACTGAAATATATATGGGAAGAGCAGAAGGTTCTTGAAACTCATGACTTTCTACGAGATCCATGTAACAAACTTTGGGCTAACCTATCCCAGACTGCACAGAGCCTTAGATAAGCTAGGGAAAACGAAGTTACCCCAAGGACTTACTTGTTCGAATCTCAAAAGCCATATCAGCTTCAGATTAAAAATGAAGAGAGAAGTTTTTTTTTCCACAGATATCCACCCATAAAGCAATGAATAAGACATTGACAATTCACCCTAGACGGCCCGTATAAAGACCCAACATATAAAGTCAAATGCAAAATCTTTTGCAAAAATTAAGGACTGGAAACTGTTCAAGGTGTCAACACCAGCATTCAAGGCCATACATCTAGCAATTGTTTCCCACAAGTACATATCAGCAGTTAAAGTAAAATTTAGTGAAAACCTTGGTACTTTGTGCCTATTGGTACATCTTATGATTAAGCCATTGATCAGCTAAAATTAAAGTACCTTTAAGGTGCAAACCAGCCGCTGAAGTTTCTTCATCTTTTTTCCCCCCCAGTGGTGGGGGGGGGGGGGGGGGGGGGGGGGGGGGGGGGGGGGGGGGGGG
>JAOXNX010041839.1:0-14158 GCA_028566075.1 Solidago caesia | reverse complement strand
GTCATGGATAATAGTATTATATCATGTTTTCTAATTGTGTCTGTTGACCTTGTAGATGTCAGGGGTCGAGTAGCTTGGTGCGGGAGTATGGATATCTTCAAGTCCAAAGAAAAAGAGAGCAAACGAGTTAATTTTGATCTTCAAGATTTGGAGTAAGTATTGACAATGATATGGAATAAATGACTATAAATGATTAATGACAATGATATGGAGTAAGTTATTTGGAGTAAATGACTATCAATAAATGAGTTATTATCATTTGAAATAAATGATTTACAATGATAGGGAATAAATGAACTCTACAGATTTGTATTAAATGAGTTATAATCAGGTATAATAAATGCTTATTTTTATACATAGCAAATCATTCAGAAGGTATTCTTGAACAATTTCAGGTCTAACGTAGTCAGATGCACCTTGTGGGGACGTTATGCTGAGCAATTTAACAATTACATTGCTTCCAATAAGTCTTCGGAGATGGTTATAGTAATCATTCAACATGGCAAACATAAGGATTGGAATGGTAAGTTGAAGTCATACACTTACATACTATTATTAGATCAGTACCTTATATGTTTTCCTGGTCAATGTTTGTGTCCAGGTATGAAGACTGTCCAGAATGATATGTTTGCGACTCGAGTGTTTATCAACGAGGACCTCCCGGAAGCCAATGACTTCAGAAGGAGGTAGTTTATTAAATGTCTTCTCCTGGAAATTATGACAGCACTTACCATTATATATAGGTCGTTATTTATTTATCATAACTTTGCAGTATGATTCTCAAAGATGGTGCATCATCTTCGCAAACTGTCCTTTCCTCTGAAACAAATTACCCTATGCGTACTGAATTCCTTGTGAAGACCCCACGTAAGCATGTCGATGAGATCATTGACATAGATGATGTATGTAGTTTTACCTTTGTATTTTTTCTTGCCCATCATGCCCACGGATAAGTACGTACTGAATGTTTTATATATGACCAGGAGTCACATTGTGTTGTTTTGGCGACTACAAGGATGCTTGAAGAAGAGTATGGATGGTTTTATAAAGCGTGTCGTCGCTGTCTGAAAAAAAGTATCACTAAAAGTGAGTACTTAGAACAGGCCAAGGAACTACCTTCAAACTTTCTTGAGGCTCCTATAGATAGTTTGTGGTGTCTCAAATGCAAATGCATGGCTACTTCATTGGTTCCCAAGTACAATTCTTTTACTTTGCCTTTGTTATTAAATTTTATTTTCTATGTAAATAATAGGGGGTCATAATTAACTCATACCTGGTTATATTAGGTTCAAAGTTCAGTTGAGGGTGCAAGATAGCACTGGTAGTGTGTCATTTGTCCTTTTTGACAGAGACGTGGCAAAAATCATAGGACTTTCTGCCGTAGACCTTCGTGAGAGGCAAATTAAAAGTGGTGATTTGGAGGTTTTCCCTGTTGAACTTAATGCCCTCACAAACAAATTCCTTGCTTTTAAGATCAGTGTTTCGAAGTACAATCTGGACAAAAAAGTGTGTGCATATACTGTTGCAAAAATCTGTGATGATCCAGAGATACTTGAAGAGCTGCAAGTTGGTGATCAACCTGTTGTTGTGAGGATTTAATTTATAACTTTCCTTTGTATCAAAGTGTGGTTTTCAGTTAGTAATTTTTTTTTTGGTTTTCATGATTTCCTTTTTAGTCAACTCCTGATGAAGCTGGACCCTCTACTGTGAGGCTGGAAGAGTGTTCTCAAGTTGGAATGGATTCAAAGGTGGTTATAGCAATCTTTTGAACAAACAAACATTACCTTTTTTTAAAAAAAATTTAATGAATCTCTTACATGACTATAGGTTTATAATGTTGTTTCCTAACATTCAATTAGTTTTTATGTAACCTTTTGGAAGGATTGTGCCTCTGTTACGGGCGGCTTTTTAGCTACAGACGTTGAAAAAGACTCCGCAACAAGTCCTGGGTTAAAAAGAAGCCTTCCTTCTGACCTTGGTGAAAAAGATGTTGAACCCCTCTCTACGGCAAGGAGTGTTAAGAAGAAGCTGCAAGAGTAGGTTTTGTCTGTGTTATGAACAATAAGTTAGGATATCTAAGAAGTTCACCAAAGTTGTGGCTATTTTGTAATTCGTAGCACTTAAAACTGTACCCTTTTGTATGACTACTTTTGTGTTGGGGGCTGCCTACTTGATGTTTTGTAATGGCATTCTATGCCCAAGTTCAAGTGGGAATATTACTATCTTTGTATGGCTTTATAACCTATATTTGCGATTTGATGATCAAGAAGCTTCATAATATTGTTACACCATCTGCGACGGAAAGTTGATGTTCATTCTACATGAAATATGTTTGTTATTCTATTGTAGCTATAAATAACAACTACACTCCTATGCCAGACACTCCAATGAAAATGCATCATTGTTGACAGCAACTAACAACAGTAGTTTCGCCATTTACCAAGAAATGTATATTGTCCTTTGACTCGTGGCATATTGGCCGTTTGGAAATGAAAAGGTTCAAGAGTTTCAGCCACAAATCTGAACACCCGTTAATCAAGAAATTTCAAACGTAGCCCAAAGCTTGAAGATTGAGTCTTGTGCAGCAAACTTAAATGGTGTTTGTACATTATGCAAGTGTTTGAGGTTATGGTTTGGAAACATTACCAACCTTTTACCATGCCATTCGAAATTGACATAACAATGTTAACATTTCTGGTGACCCAATTTTGAGAAACTTAGATTTCCAAATGGTGAATAACGTCAACATTTTGAATCAGCCCCAAGTATTACAAAATTGAACCCTTTTTTTAAAGTTTACAAATAGACTCAAATTCGTACCAAAATTCGAAGTTGACATTTTTAACGTTTCATGGCGCTAATGAAATTTGAAGTTAATTGAAATTTTTGGGTTGGCACCCACTTTGGAAAATCCAAATTTTTTAAACAATTTTTGAACCAAGTCCATGAAATTTAAAAGTAATTTAAAAGTTCGACTTGGCTCCAAATTTAAAAACTTTAAAAATGTCATAAAATTTTTGAAATATTGTTCCAAAATTTACCAATACATTCAAATCCCTAATAAAAACTGTCTACTTACTGAACTATTCTACTTCATTCTTTGTATCCATATTGCAAACTTGAAAAGAACACACACCTCTTGACTAAGTAAAACCTTGTCATGGATTTTCAAAAGAAAAGGCAACGTTACAGGAGCCCTCTTTCTACACCAAAATTGCTACGAGAAGTGTGTGCTCACAACCGTAACAAAAGGAAGGCTTACTTATCTGATCGTCATAACCAAGGAAATGGGAACAGCATGTCTCCAAGTCAACCACCTACGGCAACTCCACTATCAAATATCACGAACGTGGCTAATGGTAATAACCGAATATTGGTTGTATTCTAACGCATATGTTGTACATTGTCCCTGTTAAGTTGCTTTGCTCATGTTTATACAACCTTCCACTTTTTGCCATGTTTAATTTAATGCAATTTACGCTGTAGTAAATGTTATTTTTTGGCTCAGATGTTGTTTTTGTTCTTCATTTAATCATCGTTTTAATGTTACCCGCTTTCATATCCATTATGATTACAAGTATCCACAAGTCAAACAAATGGTCAACGCACAGCTTTGAACTCTGTCCCTTTTATGACTTCCTTTCCATCATCATCTGCTAAGAATGGTAAGTTCCTTAGTTGGCAATGTCATATCATTGTGAATGTTTGTTATTATAATTCCTACTAAACTTTTGAATCATATCTGTCAAAGGTTCGATAACAAATATGTGTTCAACCAATATGGTAAACACACCCCATGAGATGCCAGCTATACCCAGCCCTTTGGTTCAGTCATGTGTCTTGGAAGGTTAGTCACATCATTTTTGAAGCTATTGTCATTTTCAAGTGGTAGTTGTTTAAACAATGACATCCCTTGTGTTCATCGGTTGGTGAGTAGGTACTCCGCCCACGTTGCGGCTTCGTACTGCTGTTCATCCTGTTCCAAATGGAACACATTTTCTGAATCCTACCAGCAAAGGCAAAGAGAAGGTGAATCCGCACACCACACCAACAGTAACTCAAAGGCCTTCTGTTGCGACAAATGCTAAACATCAACGCAAGAAGATGAATACCAATGATGTACTTCCATTTGATTTGAGTGTTGATGACGATATATTAAAAGATGCTGCTCAGAAAGGACATGGTATTTCCAAAGGTATTAGTGTTAACAGAATTTGCAGATTATATGTACATAATTCATATTCGTTTAACGTTCATATTACACCTACATCACTTCGTCTGGAAACTTTAGCTTCATCTGTCCATTATGAAATTGCACCTCCCTCAGGAGGACAGTATATTTTGAGTGGACCGTAAAACTTCGCCTTCATACCAAAAGCCCCCCCCCCCCCCCTGAATTTTATGGTACCAACCACACAAATTAATGCACACCCAAATTTTACTCGGCTCACGTATTAATGCCTATTCTAATTGAAATTATACTTGTAGGTAAAATGATATTGTAATTAATTTCGTTTCTTTTATTTGCAAGAATACATTGATCATGGAGATCCGATACACGTGTGTTCTAATTGTAAAGCAATGTTATGGGAAGCTGAAATGTTGCGAGGAAACCAGGATTGTAAGAAACATGCGTTTTCGCTTTGTTGTCAAAAGGGGAAAGTGAAACTACCGCAGGCTCCTCCACCGCCGCCTTTCTTATACAATTTATATAAAAGTAACCATCCTAAAAGCATCAATTTCATGAATCATATTCGGGCTTATAATATGATGTTTTCTTTCACTTCAATGGGTGGAAAGGTTGACAAAACACTTCAGAATGGCAGAGGCCCTTTCGTCTTTAGACTACAAGGCCAGAATTTCCACCGAATCGGGAGCCTTCTACCCGCTGAAGGAACTCAGCCCAAGTTTTCACAGCTATACATCTACGATTCTGAAAATGAACTTTCTCACAGAATTAGTGCCATCAGGTATGTTTGTCTTGGTGTTAATCTGTTACCTAATTTCCTTCATTATTCTTAATAACTCGTGCTCTTACACATTCCTGGCAGTGGGTCAGGCCAGGGCAAGAAGGACGAACTTGATCGTGACACTATTAGTGACCTTAAGAAGCTGTTGGATTCCTGTAATCCTCTGGTTAAGTCCTTTCGTATGGTTAGAGACTGTTTGAAAGAAAATCAGTTGCAAGATGTGTCGCTAAAACTTATATCGAATAGAGAAAAAGATGGTAGGACGTACAATCTCCCAACAGCGCCAGAGGTTGCTGCGTTGGTTGTCGGTGACATTGATGAGTTAGTGCAGCAAAGAGACATTGTTCTTCGAACAAAGGCCGGCTTTCTTCAACGTATCAGTGAGCTGCATCCTTCTTATCTCGCGCTACAGTATCCGCTACTTTTTCCTTACGCGGAAGATGGATTCCGACTTGGCATTAAGCACAATGGGATTCCAGCCGATTCTGAAGTACCAAGAACAGGGCTCACAATGAGGGAATTCTTTTCTTTTAGAATCCAACATAGAATGCAGCACTTTTCATTGTTGTTGCATGCAAAAAAATTGTTTCACCAATTTCTGGTTGATGCATATACCATGGTCGAAGCCGATAGGTTGTCCTACATTAAGGGACAACAAAAGCGACTTAGAACAGACACTTATATAAATTTGAGTGAGACTGTTGACAAGGGCAATTCTGATGCATCTAAAGCCGGGAAACGTATATTGCTACCATCTTCATTCACAGGAGGATCCCGGTACATGATGCAGAAGTATTTGGATGCAATGGCTATTTGCAAATCTGTTGGCTACCCTGATCTATTTATTACGATGACGTGTAACCCCCAATGGCCGGAAATCCATAGGTTTTTGTTTGATAAAAAACTTAAACCTGAAGATACACCTGATATACTAACAAGACTTTTCAAGATTAAACTTGATCATCTCATACATGAGTTGAAGAATGAGCAACTATTTGGTCCAATTCAAGCAGGTATGGTTAGTTGTTTTTTCTTTATCGTGATTTTATGTATATAAAACACTCACTAACACATCATAATGAAATCAATGTAATTGTAGTTATCTATACAGTTGAGTTTCAAAAGCGTGGCCTCCCCCATGCTCATATTTGTTTGTTCCTGAGCTCTGCACACAAATTTCCAACGGCGTCTGATGTTGATAAGGTCATAAGTGCTGAGATACCTGATAAAAGTGAAGACCCCGAGCTTTATGACTTGGTCAAACAATTTATGGTTCATGGCCCTTGTGGTACTGATAATCCTAATTGTCCATGTATGGTGAAAAAAAAATGCACCAAAAATTTCCCTAAAAAATTCCAAACAGAAACTACCGTTGATAAGGATGGTTATCCTATATATATGCGTCGGGACACAGGTAATATAGTAGAAAAGAATCGTATCCCACTGGATAATAGATTTGTTGTGCCTTACAACGCCATGTTGTTGCGCAAGTACCAGTGTCATATGAACGTGGAATGGTGCAACCAGTCAGGTTCTATCAAATATTTATTTAAATACATAAATAAAGGCCCCGATAGAGTTACAGCATCTATATATCAAATAAATCAACAAAAGAATGACATCCAAGGCAAAAAAAATGTTGATGAGGTGCAAAATTATTTGGACTGTAGGTAAGCCGGAAAGTCCAATCAGTTTTTGTTTTTCCACCATTTTGCCTTTCGTGGTTCATTTATTTCATTTGTTTAACTTTCCTTTGTAGGTACATTTCTGCTTGTGAGGCTGCATGGCGCATCTTTGGATACGATATACATTATCGATGGCCGGCAGTTGAAGTGTTACCTTTCCATGAGAAAGACAAGCAAACTGTTGTTTTTGACGATAGTGCTGATCTTTGCGATGTGGTCTCTAACCCTACCGTCAAACAATCCATGTTTATTAAATGGATGGAAATTAACAAGACTGACCCGTTTGCCAAGACTTTAAAGTATGTTGACTTCCCTAGATATTATGTTTGGAACCGGTCAAAGAAAATATGGTTCAGGAGGACCTACCCCGGAGGTAGTTTCGGCAGAATCCATTATGTTCCACCTTCGTTAGGGGAGGCTTACTACTTGAGAATGCTGCTGAATCATATCAAGGGCCCTACTTGCTTTGAGGATATTAAAACCGTAAATGGGACATGTTTTGCTACCTACAAAGAAGCATGTGAAGAGTTAGGACTTCTAAACGATGACAACGAGTATGTCAATGCAATTATTGAAGCCAGCTCTTGGGCAACTGCGTCATACATGCGCCGTTTCTTTGTAATGTTGTTAATATCTAATTCAATCGCACGCCCAGATACTTTGTGGTCGAAAACATGGCACCTTTTATCTGAAGACATTCAACACCGCCAAAGGATCATACTAGATTGCCCAGGTAATTTTAGATTAAAGTTTCAAATCCGGTTTTTCGAACCAAATGTTTTCCATACGCCTGTTACCCCTTCTTTTAATAAATTGTTCATTAGTATTCTTGCAGCACCCAATATCGATTAAATGTGTGTTTATTGATTGTTGTTTGTTTTCTGGAAAAACCATAGGTTTGATTTTAGAAGAACAAGAGCTTAAAAATTTATGCCTGGCTGACATAGAAGAGTTACTTCGTCTAAATGGTACTACGCTCCAAAATTTTCCAGAAATGCCGAGCCTGGATAGTGAATATGTCTCGTCGTTGAACAATCGCTTGATACGACAAGAAATGCTATATGATAAAGCCACGCTGCTAATTGAGTCTCAAACATATCGTAGTAGCCTAACCGAAGAGCAGGCCCGTCTTTATAAAACTGTTATGGAAGCCGTTGACCAAGACCGAGGTGGTGTTTTTTTTGTTTACGGTTACGGCGGCACCGGGAAAACTTTCTTATGGAAAACGTTGACTGCATCTGTTCGCTCACGCGGTGAGATTGTTTTGAATGTTGCTTCAAGTGGAATTGCCTCCCTCTTGCTGAGTGGTGGTCGAACGGCTCATTCACGCTTTATTATCCCCATCAACATCTTCGAGAACTCCACATGCTCCATTGAACCAAATAGTGATCTTGCTGGCTTAATAAAAAAAGCAAAGCTGATTATTTGGGACGAAGCCCCCATGATTCATAAACATTGCTTTGAGGCCCTTGATAGAACAATGAGGGATATATTACGTTCTTCCAATGCTCACAGCGAAGACATGGTTTTCGGAGGTAAAGTTGTTGTCTTCGGTGGAGACTTCAGACAGATCTTACCTGTCATTCCTAAGGGCACAAGGAGCCACATTGTTAACGCTTCTTTAAATTCCTCCTATATATGGAATCATTGTCGTGTGTTGAAGCTAACAGTAAACATGCGACTGCGCGTTGGAAGTGATCCTAAAGATTTACAAGAAATTCAAGAATTTGCCGAGTGGATATTGAAGGTTGGAGATGGCCTGTTGGGACCACCAAATGACGGGGAGGCTCAGATTGAAATCCCAGAGGGTTTACTTATACATGACGTCATTGATCCGATTGGTTCGCTTATTTCGTTCACATATCCTGATATGACGAAAAACATTTGTGATGCTGCATACTTTCAACAAAGAGCTATCCTCGCTCCGACTCATAGTGTCGTAAATTCCATTAACGAGAAATTGCTTGACATGATGCCTGGTACAATTTATACCGTATTTTGAAGATCTGTTCCTTTATTATTAACGTACTCGGTGCTTAAATTTGTTATTTGAAAAATATCCATCTTTTATTTATAATCCCTTATTGCTTGTCAGGTTCTGAAACAGTTTACTTAAGTTCAGACACATTATGTGAGTCGGAGCAACCTAATGATTTGGATGCTGCTTTATTCTCCACTGAGGTGATAAACAGCCTACAGTTGTCCGGTTTACCCAACCACAAGTTAGTGTTGAAAGTTGGTACTCCGGTTATGCTACTTCGGAACATTGACCAACCAAATGGTCTATGTAATGGGACGCGCTTGCAAGTTGTTAAATTAGCAAAACATGTTATAGAAGCAAAGGTAATCACCGGTACAAATATTGGGCACCATACTTTAATTTCAAGACTAAAGATGACACCTTCCGACAAAAGGGTACCTGTCAAGATTTGTAGAAAACAGTTTCCTATTTCAGTATGTTTCGCCATGACGATCAACAAAAGCCAAGGGCAATCACTTGATCGTGTGGGTTTATATCTCCCTCGCCCGGTTTTCAGCCATGGGCAACTATATGTTGCGGTGTCTCGTGTAAAGAGCAAAAATGGATTGAAGGTTCTAATTTGTGACAAGGACAACAACATCAGCAACACTACAACCAATGTTGTCTACAAGGAAGTGTTGCAAGATTTATAAAAAAAAAAAGAGAGCCAACCTTTTGTATTCAAACACATTTCATCTAATATTATTGTAGATTTATTACTTACTAACACAATAGCATGAAATTTTAATTTTCCATTACCTGGCATATAGGTTGCTACTAATACATTCCAAAAAACACAGTCCGCTAATTTCCTGCTAAAATCTATGCCTTCTTTACAATCATACATACTGCATAGTTACAATAATATAGATTGTTATTAGCAAAAGCGACATTTAAGAAAACACTGGCACCAAGTTAGTGTGTCCACACGCCCGAATATTCTTTTAGCAAACATCAATATCCAGGTATTCATCATTAGCGGAGCATTTGTCAACATTTATTTGAAACCGCATGCTATTCCCTTCAACAATACCCATCTCCTCTGCAATTTCTTTCCACTTTGCCAACATGACCATATGATTATTTTCACCACTGATTCTGTCATCATGCTTGATTTCCAGCTTAGCCCCAAAATGGATATCCCCAAAATGGATAATTGCAATTTTATAAGAGTTAAGGTTATTCTCCCTAACAAATTCCGCTGGTATTGTCTGCGAAATAGTTTATGTTAATCTACTGAGTTTTCAAGCTAAATATGGATAGGTAACATTTATAGTTTACTGAAATAAATACACATACGATTCAAAAGTTTAGTATTAACGGCTTGACAGTGAACATACCATCATTTTCCTAATGAAATTGCAATGGTTGAAAACTTTATAGAAATGGGGGGCAATAACTTTGTGCTTATGATATCTAACCCTGCAATGATGGAGTAGCTCACTGATTTCAGCAGTTTCTGGTACATATGTTTCTGCTGTTCTCCATTGCTTGGCATCTGGTTTGATGGGGTTGTTTCCTACAACAGATTGATGAAAACAGTTATATTATAGACTACACTTTTAAGTAAAGATAAGGAATCTGTTTTTGAAAATGTTAGTTAACTATCATATATAACCTGCAACACCTAGCCCGATATCTTCGGAATTGAACACATCCAAGGTGAAATGGTCATCATCTTTGGTCTTAGAAAACATGATAGTGTTATCTTCAAAAATATTGTTTTCCATGCATAAATGCGTCCACGTTGAACCTTCAAAACCAACGGCTTTCCATTCATTAGAAGTGTGTGCCCAGTCATAAACCACGTTAACGTCTCCGTTTTGCCTACCGCCAAAAATCTGTTTACGTACCCTCAAATCTTAACTTCACTTAATGGGTAGTTTTGATTTGGCATGTAATCGTTACTTTCGCATATAATCTGGTGGTTGCAGTTTATTTACATCGTCCTCTAATGTATGTACTCATATTGTTGATCATACTTCACTTACACCATATACAACTACATTTCTCGACTTCAAGTTGTTAAACATGTTACCTAATAATTTTCCGTGTTTCACACGGGTCCTCCAACTAGTACTATCTAATTGAAAACCAAAATTTACTAAGCATGTACACATTAATCTAAGCATGCCATTTGCATCCATTTTGAAGTGTTATGGGTTATATTTGTGTCTGCATATATAATTGCAAGTTTTGTTTTCGTCAATTAGATGTGTATAAAAAACTGAAAAAGATAAATGCAATATATTATTAATGCAGTAAGGCCACTCCCTACTCACTCGGTGAGGGTAGGTCATCATCTTCTATTTAGATGCCATGATAGGCACAAAGTCAGCATGCATGCACATCATCCAACCTCGGCATCTCATGTCATGATACGGACGAGCTGATGAAACAAAAAAGAAAAAGTGTATGTGTGTATGATTTAATATTTTTTAAATGAGAATGAGGTGGGGATAAGAGTATGACAGATTGACAGGGAGGGAGTAGTTTTTGCGTGTGTCTTGGAGAAAGAAAGCTTATGATGTGACAGTGAAGATGATGGGAAGATGGCGGCATGATAAGGAGAGACCTAAGGATGTGTGATATTAGTTGTGCTACATGAGTATTGCAATGGATTTGGTTGAAGTCTTTTCGAAAATGGCCATCAGGATTTTATTGTTATTTTTCTGCTTTATCGTTGGTTCTCACATACTCTATGCAACATAAATTGAAATTAAATGTCAGTTACACTTTAGTTCACGAACCTAAAAATGCTAATGGCGTTAGTAATTTGAGGTACCAATATTGGTACCGTCTGAAAATTTTCGGTTCAGTATTCGGTTCTTATAATTTCCCAACTTCGGTATCGGTACTAACCGGTACGTTACCTATTCGGTACGGTTCCAGTACCGATCTCACCCTTATATAACATACATATATTACTAACCATTTTCGATACAAAACATTTTTTAAATAATAATATCATCATATTTTAACATGTGTCTAATCTATAACTACTAATTATATTATTATAAAAACTTAATATGTTTATCCCGCGTATTACACAGGAAAATAATCTAGTTATATTTAAAACTAGATTAAACCCGTGAGATGCACGAGTCAGAAAAAAATATTGTAATAATAGTGTGAAGATGTATTTTACGTATGAAAACTTTATATAAAGGCAAAAGACTACAAATATTTTCAATGTACAAAGTAACTATAGAACAAAAATACAAACAAAAAAAGACAAACGAAACCATTAAAGTAATATGTAATTCAATGAAAATTAGAGATCTATTTTTGTGATACAAAAATAATATAATTAAAACAAAAGATTTTAAATAACGATTAAAAGCCATAAAACATAACAAAATTTTTTATGTATAAGACGTATATGAATTAAATAAGTTACTAACGACGTCCTCGTTTTTTGAGATCCTTCTTGGCTTGTATATCTCTAAAAGAAGCAAATTTAAAGCCATGAATGGGACCAATAAAATGATCGTTAATAAAACATTTTTCTTTTTCAATTTTAGATTACAACTAACCAACTAATTGGACTAACACGTACTAGTTTAAGAGAAATCACAAAAATATTTGTATAATTAAACAAATTTCAAAAACAATTAACGAGCCCCCGATTACCTGTGGAGAAACCCGTTAGCTGACAATTAGTAACTAAACGTTGACCCGTCGGGTCCGGGTCCGGATCCGCATTTAGGACGGAGAATTTTAATCTGGTCCAGGTTCGGGATTACCTAAACACGGCCCGTTGCCATCCTTATAACCAACTAATAATAGTCATTATAATTTTTATTTTATATTAAGTTTAAAATGTGGCTTAAAAGTATCATGTGTATTAACACGAGACATAATCTATTTCTCTATTAAAATCAAATGCTATTAATGTATGTGATGAGGTGGCTGCATTATAGGTGGCTGCATTAGGTGGCTGCATTAAAAGGTTTCACCATGCATGTATGACTAGCATATTACCCATGCATTGTGACAGATACAATTTACAGGGCGTTAAATACCCGCGCATTGATGGTTGTGACTTGTGGTGTTGGCGGTGGTAGTGGGGTTTTTTGAGAGCGTTTTTGTGGTTCGTGTGTCTATGTTTGTGAGAGAGTGATAATAAATATTTTGGAGGGGTGCGCACTTGCAAATTAGAAGAAGGGTGACTGAGAAAATAAAATAATGAAGGGCAATTTCGTACATTCGTATCTCATTTTTTTTCAACATTTCCAAAAATAGAGGAGATTAGAATTTTTATAAAAGAGTAAAGATAAATATAAGATATCCCCTGATGTTGAATATCGACTGACTGTTAAAAAAAAATGCTCTCACTTAGATGTTAACGAACTCGCCGTCTATAAGAAGAACCCATTTCATTCGGGAAATATCATCTTTCAAACAAATCTTTCAATAATTAAAGACCAGAAAGCTCACTACAAGAAAAAACACTTTTGGGGACGCAAACTTTCGGGGACGACATTTTTTGGTCCCGGAAAGTCACTAAACGACAATTTTTTTGTTGCTTTTTGACTTTTTTTTCAACAAAACTTTCGGGGACGACATGTCGTCCCCAAATGTCAAAAATTAAATTAATTTTCATTTTTTTAAATGCAAGTTAAATAATAAAATATTGTAAAAACATTTGGCGACGACTATGTCGTCCCCGAAAGTTTTCCCGAAATAATTTAACCATTTTTCTTTCCCTCCAAATAAAAAAAAATTCCCTCCATACATTTGGGGACGACATGTCGTCCCCGAAAGTTTTTCGCAAAAAAAAATGTTTTTTTTATTTCCCTCCAAGAAAAAAAAAATTCCCTCCAAATAAAAAAAAATTCCCTCCATACATTTGGGGACGACTTGTCGTCCCCGAAAGTTTTTCGCCAAAAAAAAATGTTTTTTTTATTTCCCTCCAAGAAAAAAAAAATTCCCTCCAATTATTAAAAAATTTTTATAAACATTTGGGGACGACATGTCGTCCCGGAAAGTTTTGGCAAAAAAATATTTGTTTTTTTTTATTTCCCTCCAACGAAAAAAAATTCCCTCCAATTATTAAAAAAAATTTTAAAATATTTGGGGACGACATTTCGTCCCCGAAAGTTTTTTGAAAAAAATATTTGTTTTTTTTTATTTCTCTCCAACGAAAAAATATTCCTCCAATTATAAAATGAAAATAAAAACATTTGGGTACGACATATCGTCCCGGAAAGTTTTTCACAAAAAAAATATTTGGGGACGACATTATGTAATTAACGGACTTAAAGAAATAAAATAAGGTTTAAAAGCAACACATTATGTGATTAAATGGAATTTTCGATAAACCTTTAATGAACTGTCGAACTTAAATGGAACTTAAATAGGCCCAAATACACGAGTTATATACATACTTGGCCCGTTAGGCCTAAACAAATGATTGAGAAAGTCCAATAGGCCCATTAGGCCCAATGATGAGACGAACACTATATACTGAATCTTTTGAA
>JAOXNX010041653.1:0-14208 GCA_028566075.1 Solidago caesia | reverse complement strand
ATATTTGCATATATATATGAACCCTAATCACTTTTTGGTAATGTGGATGTCGGGGAAGAAAAGGGGATTATAAAGGGTGGGTGGGGTGGCTTATTACGTTTTTGCCCATCACGTGGGTGTCACGTGACCACATAATGGCCCAAATCTAATAGATGTTAACTTTTGGACCACAGTT
The DNA here is from genome assembly GCA_028566075.1 of Solidago caesia. Classification (NCBI taxonomy): domain Eukaryota; kingdom Viridiplantae; phylum Streptophyta; class Magnoliopsida; order Asterales; family Asteraceae; genus Solidago; species Solidago caesia. Next base: position 14,033 of record JAOXNX010041653.1, on the reverse strand, counting down.
GCAACGAAAACACGAATTTTGGACCACCAACAAAAAAATAAGTGAAATAGACTATAGTTGCAAAAGTGGTAATAACTCAAAGACCAAAATTGCACTTTACTCTTTTTTTTAATTACGTCCATTTTTTTATTTTCATTTTTTTTTTTTATCATTTTATACTGTTAAGGGCAGGTAAAGCTATATCACCAAACATTTCTAGAAAATAAAACCTCTATTTGCTTAAAACTCCTGCTACGGGCTCCCTACCAGCTAAAACTACTTTTACCACCACCGTAGAAACAAAAGCCCCAACACCACCAGTTATAGATGAACTTCCGGCGGAATAGAAAGGCCGTCGTCGCCGGTGAAATTAACCACGCCAGACGGCAACTGGAAGATCAAATATCTATATCCAGGTGCATCTAATTTTTTACCTTATTTTGTTACACCCCCCATAATTATCTATTCATTTTCATTTTTTTATAACATTTTTTACTTTTTGCTCAAATTGCATACCCCATTTGATATTTTGATAAAATAGATTATATTAGCAAGTTATATTATATCCTTTGTTTGGAGGATTTTTGTATAAATGGTGAAGATTTCAATGACCGGATATCACTTCGAATCGAGTGATCATTTTTTCAAATACAAACAATACGTTCCTATATGGCCCGGGGCCCCGGGTCTCGTGAACTTTGTATCAGGGATAATAAGTTGCCGTGCTCTTTATTTTGGCGGTAAAATAGAGAACCTATCTAATTCGTGTTTGTATTCCATATATATGACTTTCCAAGTTTGTGGAAAGATATGATAGTTAAAATTGTCTAAATGCGTTTTCCAGCGGTTACTTATCAGCTTGGTCGCTGATCAACTTGAACATTGAACACTTGGTCTTGATGCATTATTGCTGATAGAATTAACTCAACTTAGTATGCACAATGCTCGTTCATATGAGCCAGCTCAACGAGACTTGCTGATTCCTATCATCATGGACTATGTAAATTTGTTGACCACCAAAAGGGGTGCTGCCTCTGTGACCCCGCAGATTACATTGACTTATACGGGTGTACACTTCGTACGTCTTGACCCATTTCCCTTCATTACAATAAAAGTACAACCACTTTTTTTTTATACAAGTGATAGAAATCGAAGCGTATTAAGTTTAAATGATGAAAGAACACAATCACTTGCAAATAAACATTTGGGGAGAGAAATACATAAAATACGATAAAAAAGGAATAGACCTTCGAGTGAAAAAGCAAACTGGGGATAAAAAAAAAAGAAGTTCCCACGTCTCATGATCGTGCTTTTCAACACCTCACGCAACACAACTTCCTCCTTAGTCGTTCATTCCCAATAGAGTGCTTTTTCCTTCTTGTCGCTAGTCATTTTGTTTTTATAGAATTTATGGAGATTGCATGGGGGAAAGCCCTACATTTATCGTCTTTCATTAGGTTATGAATCCATTTGCCATGCCGTTGAATCAATAATCTGGAAACAACTACATCTGATCATAGTTATAAAAAGCGCTCGCTTCCTGCGCATAGGCCCAATATAGCCGCTTTGAAAACCTACGCCCAAGTCCATCTGATGAAATATTTGATTTAAATACCTTATATATCACGCAAAGTCCATCTGATTCACGGTTCGCTCCGGTTCAGGTTCGCGATTCGGGATCGCAATTCGCGGGGTCCCACGAATCCGGTTCGGAGGGGGTAGGCTCATTTCGGTTCACTTCGGTTCGGTGAACTCGAATTTCAAATACAATAATAGATTCGAATATTGAATACTCCAAAGTCCAAACATTTTCAATACTACAAAAAACAAATTACAAGTCTTTAAACTTAGAAGTTTAAAACCAATTACATAAAATAAAACAAATACTTAAAAATTACTCAACCCTTTGATATTGCAATATTTAATTAAAAGTTAAAACCAAAATCACTGATTCAAATCACAATTCGCCGAACCCAATTCTTCCAAAATGCGATTTTTTCTGGTCCAATTCGCTGAACCACCCTCTACCAGCTCGCCACTTTTTGTTTTCGATTCGCGAACCAAACCGAACCCAATTCGCGAATGAACCGCGAATCGGTTCGCCGAACCAAGAACGAAATTTGCACCCCCTTCAATGAATCCTGTTACCATGGTTGGGTCAGCTTGAGCCGAAAACACTTTTTGCCCAGAGTCTGTAAATTTATAATGCAATTAATATTATTGTCATTTATGATTAACGGATCATATCATTTCAAGTATCATCTAATTTTTTGAATGGTTGATTTAGGAGTTTTTATGCATTAAAGTACACTTTAGGTGATTTTTGACATCGTTCAACCCATTTGTCCTGTTTCCTGTTAATCTTTTTGCTTTTCCTAAGTTAAAGATTAACATAAAATGAATCACGCGTTTATATGTTAGTGGGTCGAATCTGTTACTGGAAATATTGTATTTCTGCAGGAAGAGGATGTTCTTTAGTTTTAACTTTTAAGTTACCTAAAATCGGTTTATGTGCAGACCAAGTTTGCAGCTCTTGTTGACGTGCGTAGCGTCAAGCGAAGTAACTCAGATGCGAGGATAGCAGTCGTTAATGGAGTTAACCCAAATCCCCAGGGTGATGATAAGGATGCTGCATCCAAGTTATTATCTATCAGCAACGACAATAAAACACATCTCTCCAAAGATCCAAGTCAAGGTATAACTTTATCTCTAATGGGTAAAATGGGTATCGTTCTAAGACTTTAAACTGAAATGGGTTAAACGCTCCAGAAGGCTCGAAAGCTTAAATGGTTAAACATTCTAAAAGGATCGAAAGCTGCTCAAGTGTATTCAAAGTTTGTAAAACCTTTTAAATATATGCACAAAAAAGAATCAGGTTGCAGTTAGTATAGTTTTTATTATCATAATTCACGCAATTGTTATCTATTCAAAGTATATTCAATGTGTATTCAAAGTGTTTGCAGTTCAGCCAAACTTGGCGTGTTTTAAACCTTATCTATCAACTGATTCTTTATTGTATTCTCGACCAGAGGTCATGAACAAAGAAGGTAATACGTGGGATGAACTCAAAGAGGCTTTAATCGCAAAGAAATCAGAGCTGTTGGAGATGAATGAAGAGATGAAGAAAGATTCCGGTAGGAACAAATGGTCATATAGAGCCTTAAGAGGTAGTGCACTTGGTCCAACAATGGCAATGTTAAGATCAAGCAACAACATTTGAAATCAATGCGACCTGTTTTATATCTATGTTTATGATACAACCAGTTTGATCCAAGTTTGGTAGATCTGAATTTTGAGACCTTCAGTCCTGCTGCACTTTATAGCCTTAGAAGTTTATGTATATTTTTCGTTTTAGGAAATGTATGAGTCGAAAGGCTACAATGTTGCAAATTTAGCTCGATGCAAGGGTAATCAAGGTTTAAGCTTATGTAATCTTTTTCATCGGTGTGTTATAGCATTAGCAGTTCTTATATATTTTTTATTTTAGGAAATGTATGCATCGAAAGCCATGTCATTGCAAATTTAACTCGATACAAGGGTAATCAAGGTTTAACTTTTTGTAATCCTTGTCATCGGTGTATTGTGTTATAGCTCCCCTTATTTAAAAATGAAACACAATGTCGAAAGTATCATCGCTTTTTTTTTATGTCAAACCAAGCAAAATAGAGCTATATTTAGTTCATTCCTCATTTACTTAAAAATACATATATAAGAAATGCTTTTTGTTTTTTTTAGCTTCACAAAAATATCTATAATCTTTACTACTATATAAAACAAATCCCCCTCCCCTTTCTCAACTTTCAGCCTTTGATAAGACCAATATACCTTTATATTTTATTCACTAATTTAAATATCTTCACCTAATATACCTATAATACCCTTAATGAAATTATTTACAGCATACATCCATCAACCCTTAAAAATAACTACACTACCCCATTTACATCATAACTTTTACATTAATAACCACACCGCTACTTCCACTTCACCGCCACCTCCGCCACCCGTCACCGCCGGCCGCCGCCACCTATCGTCATCATCCTCCACCGCTGCCACCACCACACCACCGCTATCACCGCCGCTGCTTTGCGCGGGTTCCTTCTAGTACTATATAAAGCAAATGAATCTCCCTCCCTTCTCAAATATGAATTGATAACTCTAAAATACCTTTCACCTTTATTTACTATTCTCATCTCCACTTGATATACCTATAATACCCTTGATGAATTAATTTACAACATCTATCTCTTAACTCCTAAAATATCTACACCATCTCCTTTACATCAATTACCTTTACATTAATTACCTACAATACTTGCCGCCGCCGCCGCCACCAGTCGCTGCCGCCACCACACCGCCGCCATTACCATTATCGCCGTCGCATGGTGCGGGCATCCGTCTGATAGAAGTATAATTTACATGTACAATCCTAAAAAGACTCCCAACAAAGTAAACAATTTGCAGTATTCCTTTGTCTTTTTAGCATGGTATGCAACCTTCGGTTTCCGTAAGAGAGGGTGGTTATGCTTATTGGTTTATGCATCAAAAGCCATTTTTGGCATATGCCTATCATGCTTGTTTCTTCATAAAAAAGCCATAAGCTTTTAAATATTGGATATCCAACCCATTATCAGCGCCCACGGACGGCCGGACAATAGGCTAACATTAAGGAAGATAAATACGTAAAAAAGTCATATGCTTCAAAAGTAAGCCCACCCAAACACCCCAAAGCTTGCATCATTCATTTATCAAGTATGATCTACAACTATGTATTTTTTTGCATATCGAGAATACTGTGGAACACTTCAATTTTTACAAAAATACAGATTAAGTTTCTTATTTCACTTATTAGTCCACAAACTTCTATTAGAGGTGTAAATTAGGAGCAGGATAATTACAAGAACAAGAATCAAACAAACTTAAAAATAGTCATACACCTGTAAGGTTTTAATCAAGATACAAGAACTAAATAATGGTCTCAATATTGGAGTAAATAGACTCGATAAACTAGACAAGAACTCTAATCGTAGGTGTAAAAACAATATAGAAACAAGATATATACGAGAGATGTTGCCCTAAATGTTCACTCTAGCCTTTTTAGCAACTCCCATTCTTCCTACTTTGTCCACAAATCTGCATCAGAACAGTTTAACATTAAAATGGATAATATGTCTACAAAAAATTTACAAATTTTACATTAAACTAACTTGTTTATTCATTGTCTCAATACAACATGTCGCTAGTCAAAGTGGGTAAATATGCAGTGCAAAGCATGATTTGAATCATGTAGGATCCCAAATGGACATGTGAATCTCAATCTCAGTAGCAGAGGAAGTTATATTTGGAACTGCTCAGATTAGGAATCCAGAAAAGTGATTGTAGTTATGCACCCGCTTTCAGTAGCCTTTCACTAACAAATTAACACAAACTGATTATTACAATATACACAGGCTTAAAGTTCAACAGTGTACTTACAGAGGAAGAACCATACATACCTGAAGCATTGATTCTTTTTCCCTCCTGCAATTGAGAAGTGAGGCACCTTAGCAACAAACGCTCTTTAGGAATCAAGGGATTTTGAATCAGGACGGGTCAACAATACAGGCATTAGATGAAGTGGGTCATATGAAGAATGTGGGGCAATTCTAAACATTCTAAGAGCAGAATCTGGGCTCACAGGCACGTTATACACTCGTTTTTGGCAGCTCAAGAGTTGACAAGCAAAACCCATGTTCGGGTCAGTCACTACTCATGATGATTTCACTTGTTGACGTGCCTCTTCAAAGCTAAACGGTTGAATCCACATTAAGCGATAACTAAAGAAGTTGATCTTGACACCCCTTTACAACAATGGTCAAAAATCCGACCTTTTTGTTCTCAAACATCTTCAAAGTAATCAATCACATCATATAGAATAGATATAAGGTCTTCTGCAGGGGTCTCTCGAAGCCAAAGGGTCTTATACACAGGATCTTTGTTGAAATACTCAGGACACACAAACCCAACACAATTTAACACATGTGTGATCCCATTTTCATGAAGAACGTCACAGTTTTTAGCAACATAATCACTTCCTAAAAAAACATGGTCTATGATCCTAGAAGGGGCGGCTTTGATAGTTGAAGCCAACCAAGAACCCTACCTAATAAAATGGGTTTTCTTTGGTGGAGGGTCTTATGGATCATTTTGGATGGGTCATCAGATAGTTCGTGGTCCAGGTGTCGCATAATGATTGGTCAATAGTGAGATGTTTAAGCTAATTGTTAGGCTCATTTTTGTTAATCATGCAACCATTTTTATAATCAGTTGAATCACGTACGTAGTTTCTGTCAAGTTGTTCTTGAGATATGATATAAAAGCTGTTCTCGTATATCTATGGTTGTCGAATCACGAGTCGTTCTTGTGATCTCATCTTTATCTACTATTGTGAAGTTAGATAGGGTTTTAGTGTTTTACCCTTATCAGAGGAAAATTGGAATAAAGTTTCCATCTTTCTTGAAAATAAGGGCTCCCCAGTCTTAAAATAAGCACAGATTGCTATCTGTATTTTTATTCTCTTGAATTGCTGTAATTGTGTTTAACACGTAGTTAACATTAACTTGGATCATGATAGCACGATCTATAAAGCTAGTTTTAAAAAACTTCTTTCTAATAATCCAATTTTAAACTAATGCTAATATCAATTTTAAACTTGAAAACCGAATTAGATACAGCTGAATTGATAACAAAACTGAGCAAATCTTTTCACAATGAACAAAGAAATATGCAGTTCGGGTTTTTTTTTTCCCCCTGATAATGACTTGCAGATCAACAAACTAACACAAAAACCAAACTAATTTATAAAAAAACTAGAACAATAACAGTTTGGGTTTCTCTATTTCCAGCTTGCAGTTTAAACCCAACGGAAAAAAAAAAATCAATTTCAGATCAATCTATGCATGTAAAATCCACAGAAATCATATGCGAGCATATCCAAACCAAAATTAAGATCACAGCATGCAGAAAACCGAACTAAAATTCCCACGGAAACTTTAAAAACAAACCAACAATCAATCAATAATTCATTTCTAAAACACATTCGGGCAATGTTACACACTTTTTATACATAAACAACAAAATGAACTCAGATTGAGAAACTACCGAACAGTAGAAAACTTGACGAAAACCGAATGCAATATTGATGAAATCCACTCCAAAAACACGAAAGAACAAGCTATAATTCTGTTCTTAGGTCTCAGGATCGTTTTATTATTAGAATTATGCTTGAATTAGATGAATTAATGGAGGATTTGATAAAAACTAATGGATATTATTTGGGAGGAATTCGAGAAATAGAAAGTTAGAAATAGATAAAACCTAATTATATTTATACTCATTTATTAAAACTAAGAAAATGACAATATTAAGTCCTTTAGATATCAATACAATCACGTAACTCGAAGTTCAAAGCAGACTTGGAATCATGTAGAATATGTAATTTACATTTATAATCATCATCATCTTCTTCATCATAGGCGGAGGAGGAGGAATGGGTGGTGGGTGTTGTTTCACTACTACTACATTCACCAGCAACTCCCTTGGGAACCAGCTTCAATCCACACCTTCTACTTTTTGAATACTCTGAGTGGTCAAACCCCATTTCAACGACAGTGGATGTTGGGTCCCACCATGACGTGTGTCTCAATAAACTAAATGGTAAATACGCCACCCATGTTTTGTCATAATCATCAACAGTTATCTCCTTCTCCTCCTCCTCCGTATACACATCATCATCATCTTGAGAATCCCTCATTATTCCCATCCAAGAATCACCCACTGACTTTTCCACGTGCTTCATACTTATAATAATTGGATCACCAGGAAATTGAGGATGGCCAGTTGCGCAGAATAATAAACCAGAAAAGTGATTGTACCAATTTCCTGGAAGTTGCATTCTACATCTCCTCCCTCTTACCACACGAGGTTCAAACCCCCTCAAAATCTCTGACCCATCATTTAGTCGAAGGATCATATACCTAATTTTTTAACTGCATTTCCCTAATAAAATTAAAAGAAATTCTGCTTTAATTAAATATTATTAGTAAAAGTATAACTATATACATAGGCTTCAGAACTTCAAAACAACTTATACAGTAATTAAGAACCACAAATATAAATATATACCTGAAGCATGGTTTCTAGTAATCTATCCCCACCACTTATATTCTTTACACCTCCCACTAGTGATACGTCACATAACCATTTACATCTTCTATGAGCATCATCATTGATGACTCTAAGTGACGGGCAACAGCCTGCATCGAGAATAGCTAGACTTGATGGGAGCTCAGGCAATTTGACAAGATTAGCACAACTATTCAGATTGAGGAGTTTGAGGCGAGTAAGTCGCGAGAGGCTGAAATCTAATCGTCTAAAATCATTAAAAAATAGATTTAGCTCTCGTAAGTTGGATAACTCACCCATTTCAGAGGGTATTACTCCATCTTTCAATCTACACCAACTGAGACTCAACTTTGTTAAGGAGCGTGGCATGGAAAAACAAATAAGTTGTTTAACATGACTACTATCCACGAATAAACGAAGCTCATCTAGATTTTCACTGAATAGATCTTTTGGAAACTTCTCAAATTTTTCGCAACTACATAAACGAAAAGTCTTTAGACGTTTTAAGGCATCAACGTTGCCATCTATGCTCTTTAATTTGGAACAATTTTGCAAACTCAAATAAGCAAGGTTGGTTCAATATTCTCCAACTGATGAGGGTAGGACTTGTTTCCCAACTTTATACAAAGATAACTTTACAAAATTATCCATGTTTGCTTCAATCTTTGGAAACTCAATAAGTGCTTCGCATTCTGAAATTTCAAGAATCTTCAGGTTGTCCATCTTAACAATGGCTGGAAACCTTGTAAGATTGTGGCACGTATATATAGATACGTGAACAAGACTTGAATGATTTCCAAGTGATTGATGAATCTCTTTTAAACGTCCACATCCATTGAGGCCTATGCCAATAAGGAAATCCTCACCCCAAATCCTCCCCGTCCTCATTTCTTTAGTGCCACCGGGAAATCCTCGCCATCCTCGAAATGTCGTCCTCGGCGTCATCTAGTGTCACGGCCAAATCCTCAGTGCCGTCCTCTTTTGGCTTCTCCATGGAGACGGCGAGGAAGGGGAAACATGTGGGGCCGCGTATGGTTTTTTAGTGTTGAGTATCAACTTCTGAAGACATGGGAGTCCACCAAAACCAGGTAACCTGACTAGTGCTTTCATACGAGAGAGCTCCAGCTGTTTCAAACATAGTAGATTCTGATGCATACACAAGTCAAATTAACCCAAACATTAATTAATAGTAGTGTTAATTCTATGATAAGTATGGTTGTAAACAGATGGAAGTAACATTCTAATACATTACATATGTACATCTCATACACATATTTTAATATCCATGCATAAAGTGAAACCTACTTTTTATACAAGGGATGGAGGTTAAAAAGGCAACTCTTTCATATACATGTTGCTTAGAGAGGGACATGGATGCAAATCTGTGGTACAATGCACCAATACAACAGACAAGTATATATGCTCATGCCAAATAGTTTTTTTTTTCTTCCTATTTCCATGTTTGATTTACGTTGTCCCTCAAATTATTATGTGAAGGGCAACCTAATATAGTGTAGAACGTTGTAGTTTGTTATGTAAAGCAATATTATTAACATATCACAAAACACTCAACTGGAGTAAATTAGTCACTGAGGATCATGAACTACTTTTTTATGTTAATAAAAAGAACTACTAAGGTACCTTGTAACGCTTCCAAAGTTCTTTTTGCAAGCTTCTGTCCATTTTTAAAACAACAAGCTTGCTTGGTTGAAAACTTTCAGGGAATGGACTTGCAGGATAAGAATTCCAATATATATACCTCAACTCATTTGAAAGAAAACTGGGCCCTTCATCAAGCCAAGTAGTAGTCACTTCAAGGAATCTTAGTTTCTTCATGTTTGAGACAAGCATCATGAATTTGGATGATATGATAGCCCAATAACATAGTATGGATTCAATCTTATCATTTTCCTGCAATAACGGGAAAATAAAGATGGATTTGAAGTCTCTATCGATATGTGTGTGTATCATTCAGTGTGCATCTTGAAGAGCTAGTGTAATAGTTACCATTGTTGCATTCCTCAACCATATTTCTTCAATATCTTCTTTTCGCCAAACCCTGCTATGTTTTTCAGGATTGTAAGGATGCCCACCTCTAACAATGTAGTGAGCCATTTCTTGAACTAGATCGTGCATATCAAACTTGCCATCCTTTGAAACACTTATGAGAGCCTTTTGTTTCAACACCTTTATCCCTATACCAGGGTGAAACCCACAAGCATCAAGCATCACCATTGCATATTCCATTTCCGTTCCTCTGTAAAAACATGCAATATCCAAGAATAACTCTTTTTCCACATCTTTAAGCCCATCGTAGCTGATTTTGAGTTTTTCCACAACATCCATTTCTGGATGATCTTTTAGTCTAGCCAGTGTACTAATCCACTCATCCTTGTCTTTTCCATACAGAAAAGCCCCTAAGATTTTAAGTGCTAACGGGAGGCCATTAACATAAGTAATCACACGTAAAGAAAGCTTATCGTAATCTTCTACAGGATTATGCTCTTGATATGCATGTCTTTTAAAGAGCCTAATAGCCTCGTCACGTGATAATAAACTAACAGGACATACTTCGTCTACCCTGTGAGATTTGAGCACTTGTTCATCCCTAGTTGTAATTATTATTCGGCTCCCATTACCAAACCAATTATGGTATCCAGCTAAAGCCTCTAGTTGATCGAGGTGATCGACATCATCAAGAACAATCAACACATTCCTACGACATAACATTTGTTTAATCTTGTCTTTTCCTAATTCAACACTCTCAACTTGCATTTTTTTGTCAAAAACAGTTGAGAGAATTTTTTCTTGCAGACCTTTTAAACCATGTTGTCGTTTGGATTCCTCTCGAATATTTTCAACAAAGCAACAACCATGAAACTGACCAGAGATTTTCAATTCCTTGTAAAGAGAAGTTGCAAGAGTGGTCTTACCGCCACCCCCAACCCCCCATATCCCAACCATTCGTACACCACCTGATCCCATTCTTAAATGGGATTTCAGCTGTTGCAATCGAGTTTCCATTCCAACGAGGTTTTCATCCTCAACTGATGAATCCAAAGATGACATTTTATCTAAAATGGAACCAACAATCTCTTGGATACATCTTGCTTCCTGCCTGCACATTGGAAGTATATATATTTTCACATTCATAATAATGAGATGTATGATTTACACAAACACAATGAAGAAAAGATTACCCATTGGCGACGTGCTTGGGTTCCCATCCAGCAATGTTACTTGCATCAACGAGTGCTTTTTTCCATGATTCAACTTTGTTCTTGTTTTCTGACACTTCGTGTTTGGCAAATGCTTCATCATATTTCCTCTTTTGTTCATTGACATCAGAGGGGTCCACGTGATAGAATATAGGGAAAACGATTTGCCCTGTGACCTTATCCTTGCATTTCATAATATGTGAAAGCTCATCCAAACACCAGGAAGAATCGGCATAGTTTTCGGAAAATATGATCACCAAAATCTGTGATTCTTCTATAGCTTTCAGGAGGGACGGGACAATGGTATCACCTCGATCAAGTGTTACATCGTCCTTGTACGTAAGGATCCCATGTTGTTCAAGAGCATGGTAGAGATGGCCCACAAAGGTGTTGCGAGTATCTCCACCTCTAAAACTAAGAAACACATCATACTTCCAACTCGTAGAAGACGACGACGATGAAGATGCCATTATTATTATTATTATTATTATTGATGATGATGTGTTGAAGTAATTAATCAGCAGAATGAATGAAATCTGTAACAATTGGACAAGTTGTTATTAGAAGATATTTCATATTGTATGAATTTTTAACAAAGTCATTAAGTAGACTGAAGATGATGATGATGATGATGCATCATACTTCCAACTCCCAAAAGATTATGAAGATGCCATTATTATTATTATTATCATTATCATTATCATTATTATTATTATTATTATTATTGATGATGCATTAATCTTTTTATAACAACCACTGCCCTGACAATGAGAAGAAATTAAATGAAAAAAACAAATACATCGAAATTGCCTTCCATTTTGGAGAAAACTAAAAAATGAGTTGTCATGATGATGACCGTCGAATTTTTTCTTAAGTAACAAAGAAACTGTGATTTTATTCAAATATTAATCACCGAACACACCAACTCATTATGTAACAACTAGCATACTCGCAAACAAATCCAACCGTTGAAGACGCTTCAGTCCATTTTAAAGGAGAGGAGTCATGACTCCTAAGTTTTCACCCCTCTTAAATTTTACCAATAAAATTCTGTGAACTCATTTCAACCATTCAGCCCCCCCTATCAATTTCACTCGCGTCCATGAGATTCCATACCTCCCAAATTTTTTATTTTTTCCTCCCTAAAATATTAAACTACACAATTTATAAATAAAACACATAACATTTCATTAATAAAAGAGAGACCGACTTAAACAATCCCTGTGGTTGTCCAAAAAACCACGTTTCGTCCCTGAAAGATCAAAACCTCACTGGTGGTAATACTTAGCAAAATTGATGGTCAGACTCTAAGTCATAGCTAAGTAGTAGGGATCATCCTTTTATAGGTGGTATTGAGAGTTATATTATGGTACATATAACTCATTGTTGATTACTTGATTTGTTGTTATGTTGATGTTACTATAGGCAATATTCTTGTTGAAATTTTATTGATTATTTTATGGTTTTGATTCGTTTCTTTTAAATTTTGTTTGTTTTGTACATTTATAGTTGTCCTTCATCAAGGTGTACAATGATGTAAAAAGTGTTCTAGTATGCAAATCAAATCTTTCCTAAATACTACCAGAATGTACAGAAAGTGCAGCGTTATGTCATGGATATGAATATAGAAATCATTGGTGCCGTAGTAGAAGTTAACCGCAGACCCTAGAGCTAAACGACCCACTATGCTCCAAGCTGTATTGCCTCGGCTTCTTGGGATAAGAGACACAACTAATCCGTGAGTGTAGGTCTCCATTTCCAGACCCGGGTCAAGTTTTATCCAATATTTGATTTAGTAAACATCTTGAATACAATCTCAAAAACTGAACTAATAATAGAATCCATTTGAGCATGCTATGGGTGACTTTTAGACCAGTCGACCTATTAGAGATATAGTACAACTCAAATTTACCCATTTCATATAGTTAGTTGTAATGAAGAGACCAAGTTGATAGGCAAAGTTTTACTTGAACTCATAAAAATGTAAATGTAGAAGATTTAACGGTACATCCTGTCATAGAAGTGTTGCATTTTGTATTGAAGTGAAGGCTGCTTTAGAATTCAAAGGAGAGGCAGAACTGTTAATGTAAAGATGGTGTTAATAGCAAAGGAAAAGAAGAAAGAACACCAGAGAGTTTTTACACCTTCTGCGACTGAACATTCCTTTGGCATTTGACGAATCATCTATTGTCTCTTTGAAATTCCTACATGAGTCTAAGCAAATATGGGTGTGACAGTTACATGTTCTCCACTTCTCCCTCCTGTGGACTCATCAAATTTCCCATTGGTCCAGAATCAGCAATACAAAGGAGGAGTTTTCGAACATATCTCTACTTCTCTAACTACAGTCAAAATGTCGTATCAGAGGTATGTCATCAATATGTTCATCTATTTTTGTTTACATGCATTTCTTAGTAATGATTTTTGTGAGTTGTGACCCATTTACTTATAAATGGTTAGTTTGGGATATGTTATATCTTTAATGGGTCAAACGGGTAAAAGTAATTATCTAGAAGAGACATGGCCCAACAGCTGTCGTCATGTTGAAATGTCATTTCTAGTACATTAAACCTCTTTAGTCAGTATTTTGAAAATTAGCTTATTTTAAAATAATATAATGTATGTGATCAGATTTTTACATACTATTACAGAAATGTTTGGATTCGACCCTGT
>JAOXNX010041636.1:0-14212 GCA_028566075.1 Solidago caesia | reverse complement strand
CAAACTCAATAGCAATATACTCAACAACAATGGAAATGGGGAAAACAATAACAAAACACATGGTCACTAATTGACCAAACACTAGGGTTCTATCCCAAACTAACCATTTCAATCAAATTCCCAATTTCATCTATCTTAAGAACCCTAATATCTCAAATAACAAAATGATCAAAGAATGATTCTTACCTTATAGAAATAACAACAAATCCTAGGGTTGGAAATCACAATTTCTTCTTCCTTGTCTATGTCGAACACACACACACATTCACTTCAACCCTCACTTTATTATTACTAGGTTAGGATTCAAAATCACTATTATTCTTCTTCCTCCTTCCTTGCTCAATCTCAACACATCATACACAAAAACTCTCAAATCAACTGCTATCTTTTATTGGTGATAAAATCTTCTTATTGTTTTGTATGAGGGTTTCTTCTTTGATTATGATGGAGTAAATTTCACCCATAGTGAAAGAATTGAAGATGAAGAAAAAAAGAATGATAGATAGAAGGTTGATGGTAAAGGAAGAGTGAGTCACAAAGAAAATAATGGTTGGCAATCCTCTCCTATTGCCACGTCCACTTCAATTTAAGTGAGTATTATACTCACTATCCACTAAGGTTCCAACTAATCCAATACCATATCTCAAATTTAAATAATAGGAAATTAATTTAAAGCCAAAACTACAATTAATGTTATTTTATTATTCTTTTAAAAATTAGGATGTTACATTAAATACATAATTCAGTGATTTATTCCTAAATTTAATGATTATGGTGATTATAACAAAACTAATTTAAATTAAATTCAAATCAGTGACAATGCTTCTTTACTTGGGAAATAGCAACAAATAAAGAAACACAAATTTTGATCAATTGGCTTGATTCCCTGTTTGTAAAGCAAGGGGTGCCGGTTATAGTCCCATCTCAGGATTTTTTATTTATTAAAGTGATGATAATTACAATATGCATAGATGGCTGCTTACATGTCAATATGTTGAGACACAAACAACTGCCACATAGGCAAAAAACTGATGTGGCATGATATGGATAAAGCCACATAATAGGTAAATGATAGGGATATATATATATATAGGGGTTGGTTATTGTAAAACAAATATTAAAGTAAAACAAATAGGATAAGATCTTGACCGTTGGATCATGATAAAAGTGATGCACGAAGATTCATAGAACGTAATTATACACACTGATGCACGGAGATTTTAATGATGCACAACGACTTTCAGTTAAGAGAAAATAATTGTTTTATTTGTTTTACTTTAATACTTGTTTTATTTGAACCATAACCTATATATATATTCTTGAATGTTAGATTAACTGTGTTAAATGGCTTTTTGGATCATATAACTTTTGTATCTATATACAATTTTTATTATATTTATATTTTGTATTTATGTATATATACATCGATCTGCATGTTTGATTTAATATAAGCTATATTATGTTTTGATGAAAATTGTGCTTATGTTGAATTTTTGATTGCGTATTTGTGAATTTAATTAATTTTGAGTTTGTGTAAGATCATATCTATATAATTTCCTATAGGTCATTTTTATTATTATTTTTCAATGAATTATTTTATATTATTCCGTGTGTGGATATAATAATAATGTCGATCACAATATACAATTTTTATTATATTTATATTACATCAATATGCATGTTTGATTTAATATAAGCTATATTATGTTCCGATTAAAATTGTGTTTATGTAGAATTTTTGATTACGTATTTATGAATTTAATTAATTTTGAGTTTGTGTTTGATCATATCTATATATATAACTGCTCCCTATAGATAAGTTTTATTATTATTTTCCAATGAAATATTTTATATTATTCCGTGTGTGAATATAATAATAATGTCACAAACATCATGTATTTGACACAGATCTAAATCTAGTTTATTATTATTTGTGGGTGTAAAAAAATAGGTTGTATATGAGAATGGTTATAGAATAGGAGCAATATATATTCATAACATAAAAAATATGATCGTTAAATAAACATATATATGAGTGGTAAGTAAAATTTTGAATGTATACTAATAATGAAACATTAAATTTATGATTTAAAGCACTGAGCATGATCCTCTAATAATAATAATTAATAACTTTTATAAATGATATTAAAGTCATTAATTTATATTTAATGATAAATTATAAGCTTCTTAAAATTCTAATATATAATCTTTTAATAGAATACAGACATTGCACGCTCCAATTCTCATATAAATATTTTGAGTTTGATAAACCTTTGCATATATATGAGCAATAGAAAATGGCTGATAATACGATACGTAAAACACTCACTAATACTGACGTTGGTCATCGCCGCAGAATTATTTTGCCAAATCGTGACGTCACTACTAACATAATACCATATATAAATGACGAAGGTTTAAAGAATAGATTGGATCGTATTAATCAATCCGTGGATGTTGTTTTGAGAGATGCTAGTGATCGAAGTGCCAATCCACGTACTTACGAAGCCAAGCTCCAGAAGATCGATACCCAACAATATGCACTCACTTGTACTACCGGACTCGTAAGAGATTGTAATCTTGTAGCTGGTGAGACTCTTGCATTGAGTTATGATGATGTCGATGATCAAAAACTGAATATTTCCTTTCGTCTACTTCCATCTTAAGTATTACTAGCTGTATAACAATTTGAGTGGAAAGAACTTGATGTCGTAAGCACTCAAATACAATATATAATCGATCAATAAACTTATTAATTAAGAACTTAATGTAAACACTCAAATACAATAATCGATCAATAAACTTATTAAGAAGTTATATATATTTTATATTTTTACTTTCTTGTATGGCTTATGTTTAATTAGGTGGTTAATTATCTAGTAGGGCAATGTTCCGTAATTTTCCACGTAAATTGTTAATTTTCTAAACTTGATGACAAAAAATTAACCTCATGCATAGTATTTAAGAATTGGGAAATTAAATACAAGGTACGTACGTGAAAACCTTGAAAAATATTGATTAATTATTATATTATACATGGATGTTGCAATTTTGTCTCGCTAGTAAGTGGAAAACCTTTGTTGGATTCATTTACACGTACTCAAGGTTATTAATTAACAATCGCTTGATGTCATAATTTGAATACAAACAAATTAAGAACCATTACTAATTAACAACTAAAACCCAGATGTGAACCATCACTAAATGGTCTAGTGACAATGAGGTCTCTTTCCTCACAAGAGGTCAGGGGTTCGAGTCCTACCCTAGGCAAATTTGGGGTGGCCACAGGTATTTAATTTTCACCTATGGTGGGCTTGTGTAAGTTTTTCCCTCCAGATCTCTAGGTGATAGGGGTTTCTCATCGAGGGGTTTAAATTGAGGGCGAGAGGCTCTCTAGCACGGACCCGGTTAAGACAACGTATGCTAGACCTCTCGATATTCGCGAGTAATCCACACCTTAAAAAAAAAAAAAAAAAAAACCAGATGTGGTATCATTAATGCTCACAATAACCTTTGTGATCGACTGCCTTGTTGATATGATTGAGATGACCAATGGTAAGTATGTCACCTTCTGCCTTTTACCTTTTATCAAACCCCAAAGTGACCAGGGAGCATTATCAATTAAAGGGTGGTGTTATTTCCACCACATGAGACAAACCACCGTACAATAAATACTGCATATTGTACAAGTGTTTTAAGCACAAAAGTGATGGAAATAGACAAAAACATGGTGGAAATAGATGGGCACCAATTAAATCAACACACAATCAAAAATATTCATTCTTCTTATCTAATGAAGCCACCAAAACTTCCTTTTATTTTTTCTTCACATATATATATATATATTGGCTTGACTAACCTGTTGCCAAGGTTGTAAATATCGGTTATCAGTGTCGTCTCGGTCGACCCCCTTGAAACGATATATCGGATGTAGCAGTGATATATCGGGAACCCAAAATTGTAAAGGAATTTATTTTAAAAAATATGTATATTAACAATATATTCATGGTTTATATGTTTTACATATATATTTCTACAGGTATACCTCTTATTAAACTAAGATACTGATATAACAAGCTAAAAGTAACAAATTGAACAAATATAACAACTGACTGATATAATATAACAAGCTAACAAGCTCAAAGTAACAAACTATTAAACTAAGAAACTGAACAAATCAAGCTACTGATCAAATTATAAAATGTTTGGGTAAAAGGTTACCCTTTGGCTAACTTTTATATCACAATAAAAAAAATCAGGCAACTTGGCTGAATACCAAGTTGGCTATACAAATAACCATGCTATCAAAGCAATAACAGGTGGGGGTGACATGCCACGCCCCAAATACCACTAACCATTACAATACAAATAAACAACTAGAAAATTACTTTCGAATTAATGAAAAAGGTAAATCCCAAGCTGTCAAGAATCGCTCCACCTGCCTTGTTTTCTTTAATCTACATGTAAGCAACTTGAGTCTAACAGTATGAATGATGACTCCAACAAGCTGATCTCGAGTTCTTTTCTGTTGGCGAAACAATCTAGGATTTTTCTCATTCCAAATGTAGTACGTAGTAGCCGCAAGAACCAGCTTAGCTATAACACTAAGCACGCTAGACTTTCTTGCCGTAGGGAGAATTCCAGCAACTATAGCATCCCAATTATCCGCAAAATTACTCATCTCAGCTTTTGCCTTCACAGTGTGCCAAACCTGTAAAGTAAAAGGGCACTCAAAGAATAGGTGACTATGCGAATCAGGTTGAGTTTCACAAAGAGAGCATGTAAGCGCAACTGAACCATTCCGATCCCATTGACTCATCAGGTCCTGTGTTCTAAGTTTATGTCTGAAAATCAGCCACAAAATAAATACGTGTTTGGGAATTTTCTGATTAAACCAATCAATCGAATACCACGGAACCACATTATCTCTTGGACGCATGACATCCCATGCTGCACGAACAGAAAACTCCTGCAAGTCGTTGTTATTGTCTTTCCAAAGCAATTTATCCTCATCCAAAGTTAATTGCAGAACCTCAATATTTTGTAACCGAGTAGTCCATTCAATAGGCCATTTCCAATTTCCATTGTCAATAAGTGCAGCATTATCAGTAAGCTGGAAACCAGCGCTTGTAATCTCTCTTGAAGTAAAATGATTCGCTAACGGACTCATCAAAACCCAAGCATCATACCATGCAGAAGCCCGATTACCATTGCCAATGTTAAACCAGAAATGTTTCCGTACCTGACTTCGCAGCTGAAGGATTTTACGCCAACTGCAAGATAGAGAACACCACGAATTGGCACCTCCCAAAACGATCTTCCTCGCAATTTATAGGAGTGAATCCATCTTACCCAAAGAGTTTCTTTCCGAGCAACAATATTTCAGATATGAGTCGTGATGAGAGCATTATTAAAAGAATCTATACGTCTAATACCAAGCCCTCCTCCTTTGGAAGACAAACTACCTCCCACGCCACTTTAGACTGCCCTCGTTTCACAGCACCGCCACTCCAAAGAAAGCCCTGCATTAGTTGTTCAATTTCTTGAGTAATTCGCGTGGGGAGTATGAAAGCCGATGACCAATAAACATGCATTGATGCAACTACCGAATTGAGCAATTGAAGCCTTCCTGCAAACGACAAAAATCTGTTTTTCCAGTATTTAACCAGTAAATGACCTTCCTCAAAAGGAAGCACTCGAAGAATATCCACCTTCACATAGTTTAAAACATTACAAAAATAGGCGGCGCTTTTGGGCAAACTAGTAGTCAACCCCGAGACTTGCTTAAACTCGTCTAACGCCCTGCTAATTACTCGAACAGAAGACACATCGCCATGCATAAAGAGAAAAAGATCATCTGCAACACACAAATTAATAATCCCATGTTCCTCACATTGCCGATGATACTGAAAGTTTCCCGCAATCCGAACCTGTCTCTTGATAATTAAAGTTAAGACTTCCGTTACCAATGTAAATAGATACAGAGACATCGGGTCACCCTACCTAAGTCCCCTTTTGCCTTTAAAATAACCATACGTAGAGCCATAAATAGACAAAGAGAAAGTAGTGGTCGTCACGCACTCCATAATCCAAGAAACCATACGAGGATGAAATCCAAATCCAAGAAGAATTCGTCTAAGAAAACCCCATTCAACCGTGTCATACACCTTTTGAATATCAACCTTAAATGCACACCGAGGGGGACCCCTATCTAGATGATAATTATGCATTAGTTATTGGGTAAGAAGAATATTATCAGTAATTCTTCTACCCGGAACAAATGCAGATTGGTTTTCATTGACTAACCCATCTAAACAGCCTTTCATTCTATTGGATAAAATCTTCTTGATACATTTAAACAAAACATTACATAGAGAGATCGGCCTGTAATCAGTAATCAAAGTTGGCGACTTAACCTTGGGAATTAGAGCTATAACAGTGTGATTAAGTTCCTTCAGCAAGTTACCGCTAGCAAAAAATTCTTTAATAGCCCTTATAATGTCGACACCAATAATATTCCAGGGTGCTTTAAAGAAACCAGCAGAATACCCATCCGGGCCTGGAGATTTATCATCTCCCATAGAAAGAATTGCATCCTTGACCTCCTCATCGGTCACATCACGAATCATACAACATGCTCCTTCATGTGATAATGTGCGCTGAAAGAGATCAGAAACATCTAACCGAGAAACATTTGCAGTTTGACCAAGAAATTGAGAATAATGTGTAACAAAAGCGTGCATAACATTCTCACCATCAACTAAATTCCCAGAAGCATTAGAGATCATATCAATGTGATTAGAAGCAGCCTTACTCTTGACAACCTAGTGAAAATACGCAGAGTTAGAATCACCAACCCTAAGCCATTCCACTTTAGCTTTTTGCTTCAAAAACCGTTCTTCATCAAGAATCGCACCATTATATACATGAAGATAAGCCGCATGATCCTCCCTTAGCATTGCGTTAAAAGGATCTAATCTAAATCAAGTGCTTTTTCCACCTCATCAAGCTCAACTCGAAGCAACTCTACCTTTTTGTGCAGGCCATCCTTCTCAAACGGCAATTTGCGAAGTGGTTTTTTCATCATCTTTAACCTTTGCACTACCCGATACATATGAAAGCCATTCACCTCATGATTCCAAGCTGTAGATACAATATGTTGAAAATTTACACTGTGAATTAAGACATTAGAGAATTTAAATGGCCTTGGTATAAATTTCGCCTTCCTGGGAATGCGCAAAACAATCGGCAAGTGATCTGAAATTCGATAAGGCTGAAAGACAGCCACCACCCCAACAAAAGCATCAAAGAGCTCCCCATTGGCCATAACACACGATCAATCTTCTTTAAAAGCCCATCATCACCAAAGGGTTTTTGATTCCAAGTAAAGTGCAACCCAACCGGGTTTACATCCGACATCTCAATATGTTCCACACAATCTTTAAACTCCCGCATTGCTATGTCCATAGTCGAGCCACCAAAAGATCGATCTTCCAAATTCAAAGCGGCATTGAAGTCACCCAAGATACACCATGGATTATTATGAACAAACGCTTTATGTATTTCCAGATTTTGCCAGAGCTCGCGCCTTTGTGCATAACGATTGTGAGCATACAGAAAAGAGCAGTAGACAGCCATTCTTTCATCCTTAAGCACCACCTGAGTATGCACAACTTGGTCAATTTGAGATAAAAGCATAACATCAACAATAGTAGGATCCCAGCCAAGTATTATCCGCGGTCCCTTGCCACGTACACTCACATTAGAAATCCAACTCCACCGAGAAAAAACCTTAGAACAGAGATCATACAATCGACTTGAAGCCACTTGCGACTCCAAGATAGCACAAACACACAATTTATTTTCAGAGACAACCTGTCGAACCTCTTTTTGCTTAGGGGTTTGGTCCATCCCCCTTATATTCCAAGCTGCGAAATTATACATTTGGAACCGGCATGGCAGAAGTGCTCGCCCCTATGTGATCCACCTGTTCATCAAAAATATTTTCCACCTCCTCATCATCACTATCAACATTATAAGTAGAGCATGAAGGTTCCTGTTGTTTTGCACATGAACTACCCCCTTCATACTTACCATCTGTTGTCTTAGATATGTCAAACTCAAAGTCATCGACTTCATCATTTAGCACAGCATACGAATTACTAGTTGAAATCCCATCTTCCTTAGGCCGACTTGAAGTTCCTGCCTTATTCCCATTATTTACAGCCTCTTTTGGAGGTTTGCCCAGGAGATTTAGGATGGTATACGATGGGGCCTGGGCTTTGTAAGCTTAATTTCTTTCACTTGTTTCCCTTTATTCTTATCCTTCTTCCTAACAACAGTTGTAAAACCATCATCCTTTGTTTTTTCGGGGACCCTCTTAACCTGTAGCGGACAGCCTTGATCAGTGTGACCAAATATCTTACACTGCAAACAATGTGGAGGTCTCCACTCATATTCAATAGTCACCACTTCCTTTGAAAAACCATCCCCATGGATATTAGGAATTCCCACAACCAAACTATCTTTCAAACCTCGCGATGCATCTATCTCAATTAGAGCTCTAGCATAAGAATGTCTCCCCCAAGATTGTAAACACATCTGACTCATATAAGAATCCAACAGAATCGGTTTTCCCACTTTGGATGCCAACATACTTAGCCCATCCTCAGAATACGCAACTAGTGGAACATCATACATTTTCACCCACACCGGAACATTAGTCAAATTCTTCTTAGTTAACGATACATTAGGGTACCATTCACTTAAAAAGATAGGTGTGGACCGGATCATCCATGGTCCTTTTTCCAAAACTTGAAGCATACCACTCCTCGATTCAAATTGAAAAAAGAAAAACCCAGCAGTATTCATCATAGCTTTCTTTAAACCAAACTTTGCCCATGAGTTCTTAACATAAGTCTCAACAACAGGAAACACAAGTCTATCACCAAGAAAATAGCCATAAAGTGAATTAACAAAACAACTATTTACCTCAATGACCGATGTAAGTGGAATCAAAATATCGACACCTTCGCCGCTGAATCAACTTCCATTAAACGAAAATTTGCCTTTTTTGGTGCATTATTCAGTTTCACAGCATTAGCATACGACACCTTTGGCTTTATTGCATCCCCAGAATCACTTGTAGCAACTCCTGCATTCACCTCCGGACCTAGTCCCTCATCACTAGTTACCTTCGTCCAAACCCCATTACCAACATTCGTGTTTCCAGCACTAACCCAGTATTAGGAGACGTAGGCAAGACCACATCCTCGCTCGTTTGCTTTAGTTTATCCGTGTTGTCACCTTATCACCCCTAACCGGCATCGGTGGTTTCCCACACTTTCCCATCTCTTTCAATTTGTTTATTCGTGCAGCTATAACAGAAAAATTAAAACTATTATCTAAATTGGAATCAACTCTCTTCATTAATCATGTTACCATAAAACCATGCAAAGAAACCAGGAGAAAAATTGACAGCAAAGACTCAAAAACACTAACCTTAGATGACGAAAGAAGATAAACCCTAAATAAAAACAAAAGGAATTAACACAAAAACAAATGTAATCCGATCAAAGAAGAATCAGAATACACTTATAATCATGAAACACCAAGAGCTTAAGATCGATTTAGGGCAGAGAAAAGAAATCGCCATTCAAGGGAGAGAGTAGGGTTTTCCTTTTGCCCAACGAATTAAATTATAAAATGTTTATTAATGAAACAAGAAACTGATAAACTTAGAAATATATAAACTTTTATTAATGAACTAAGAAATTGAGAATGCACTAAGATTAATGGAATTGTATAAAATACTAATCTATAAACTAATTAATTATATGAGGTGGATTGGCTGGCGATGGATTGGCCGGTAGTGGAGTCGCAGAGGGTAGAAACACCGGAGGTGGTTAATCACTTGAGCCCTTTGTTGTGTGAGATAAATTGTAAAACCCTAATTCTTAATAGGTAATACTAATAGAGTAATAGTATAAAATTCCATCCATTTTTGTGACAACCGTCTTGAGTCTTATATTGTATTTTGTTCGAACGTAGTATAAAATTCCATCCATTTTTGTGACAACCGTCTTGAATCTTATATTGTATTTTGTTTGAACGTTCGTTGATTGATCTTGAACCATATTAAATGTTCTATCGAGACTTATTCTGCTATTTATTTTATGTTCAAAGTACGTACTCTTGAGTACTGGTTCATTTTAGACTCAAGTTAGATCCTAGAATGTTTAACAAATAGACTTATAGTAACTACCAAAATGCCATGTGATCGTTAAGTTTGTTACAGTTTTAGTCCTAAAGTAACAGAGTACTAACGGTCCACTAACTAAATTTAACATTTTTCTAATTGCATGAGATTGTAGTGGATTACAAGTGTTTTATCAGATAAATTACACCTGTATATGCATGCAAAACCTGATCAAAAACATTTTTGTGTTCAAATCCAATTCATTGTTGTTCAATTATTCAAACAAAATTCTATCAAACCTTAATCTTATACGCGGTCACTGTTCTAGCAAGAATCAATCAAATTCGAGTTTGGGTTTTGTTCTTCTAAGGTATATAAATGTTTCTGAATTTCCAAGCTAAATACGTTCAAAATCGATGTTTAAATGATTGTGTTCTTGACCGCGGATTTGTTTTGCGTCGTATAAACACATATATGTTCTAAGTGTTATAAACGCATGTAAGTTATACGTTGTTGATCTTATGCGTGGTCAAAATACTTTTTTAAATTTGAAAATGCTCGTAACCGCGTCAAAGATATACGCGCGGCAAACTTTTACGTGGTCAAAGTTATACGCGGTACACGTTAGCGCGCGAGCCAATGTTGCTTGGTCAACGATTTACGCGTCAAAGTCAACGCGACAAAGATTTACGCGGGACTGAGATTGTACATTTTTCCAAATGTTTACTATTTTGATAGAAATAGTCCCTGTACTTACTTAAAGTGTTCAAAATGGATTTTAATTATCAAACAGGTTCCGTATTAGTCAAGAACTTCCAATGGCATTTCCTTAGGTACTAATTGTTAAACATAGGATCGTTTTATGAGGTGTTAACCTCATTTGTGCTTATGTTTTAGGTTCAGGTGCTCAAGACTTGTGATCTATTCATAACTGTACATCTATAGTACTTTGTCTTATACTATTGTTCTAACCTCTGTCAAATGAGTTCACTGCCCCCTTTCAAATTTATTTGTTTTACTTTCGGGGCTGAAAAACATGTACTTACTTATTTTAACAACTGTATTAACTATTGTTATGACAACTGTATTGACAACTTTTGGAACTAAACTTGAACTGTTAGTCTTGATAATAATGTCATGTAAAACTGTTTAGGCCTTGTATGGGCGATGGTTAAACATGTGTACATGATAGGTATTATTGGAGCTCGAACTTATGCCATTGTAATGACACATGGATATAGTTAGGTACTTGAGTAACTTATTCAAAGTCCCTCTAGAACTACTCTATTAATCGATTCCCACCATAACAGGGATAGACCGTAAGTATTTATGGATAGCGCTATTTGAGGATTACCGGGCTCCTCCATCCTGAGTGCGAACTCAGTGATGCATACTTACTTCCTAAACTTAGTCATACTATTGAGAGTATGGCTGTAGGGCAAAAGCCTACACCGGAATAATCGGAATAGTAGTAGGCTCATGTATACGCAATATTCCATGCTTCAAACTTATATTTAACTTGTTATAGAATTTGTGTATCTATAATACTAATGTACTTTGCAACTATAACTGTTTTGACAGGGAAATAACGAGCAAACTTTGGAAACCGAAACTGTGAACTCACCGGCTGCCCTTGGTAGCTGACACTTGATTTTCATGCTTTTCAGGTCCTGGCAATTAGCCTATCAGCAGCTCATCTTTTGGTCATTGGCGTTTTGTAGCTTTGTTGCATTTCAATTATCATCGGAAAAGTAGTAATTTAAGTGCAACATTACTTTTGTATAGTCCTGCGTGACTTGAAAACTCGTGTTTTGTAACTAAATTGTATGGGCTGAATACCTTGAACGATGTAATCTTTTGTTCTATTATAATCCTATGGCATGTTATGATCGATCTATATCTTGTTCAATGTATCTTGATTTCTGTGCACCTCGTGTTTTCGCTTTAGCGGGGTGTTACAGAAAACTTGGTATCAGAGACTTGGTTACTCTGTTTTCATTCCATTCCATTCTTGAGTCGAATATATTTCCGAAATAACTAGTTTGAGCTTTATGTACTTTTACCATAATTGGACATAGCCAACTACGTTTAATTAAGGATGAAGTATCTAAGACTCGAAAGGAGTTAATTTAAAAATATGTTCTAAGTTCATTCGATTCATTTTCATTCTGTTCCATTTGAGCCTGTCATTAGGATCTCCGTTCTATGCTAACCTAGTTAACGACCGCAACTCTTATATCGTTCACGCGAGTGTAATGAGAATTGGGTCGCCTGAAGTATTTGTACTTATGTTCAAATTACAGAGAAGGCTAAGATAATAATGATTCGAAATTTTAATGCAGATTCAACATGTCTCAATCACCCACACGTAATGAGGAAGACTCTGAACAACCCCAATTCCCATCGTCACCTATCGGTCCTTACCAATGTCACATGATCGAACAAGCTGAACATGGTCCTCCTACGACCCGTATTTACCACCAACCACTAAATCCGAGGAGGAGATTCAACAACATTATCTGAATAGCCAGGAGTATGCAAGAAGAATGATGAACGATGAAGGTTCATCAAGGACCGTGATGGGGATGCCAGCTAGAGGTAATATTGGAATGAATCCGAGGGAAGCTCGATTCGTCCAAGATATGGATGAAGGGTTGGTTTATCACAAAGAGGGGATAGAGATTCAACACAAGATGATTCTGTGGAATTACGATCAAGTGGATGCACTATGTTTCCATGCATCTAAGGAAAAGAAGGCACGAGAGAAATTGCAGCGTGACATGAAGGTCATGTGGTTTCTAGTGTTGCTGTTATCCGTGGTGCTTGCTAATGCATTCTATTATCAGATGAAGTAGATCTTTGTATTAGTAACTTTCAGTACTTATTGTTTCGTTTAGTGTAATATCGTATCTTGAATCTTCTAATAGGAAAACCTCGAATCTTGTAACAAAATTTTACCATGTCTCATTGTAACTCTTGTTATGTAATTGAATGCATGGTTAGTTTAGAACTAAACTGCGAATTTTGACTACTTAAATTTCCTCTACGTTAATTCTTGCAATTTTACCATAAACAATAAACTGTACGCCAAACCCGATTCCTGTTTTCTTGTGTGGCATAAGAAGTATGCCTCCGAGAAGAAATACTCATGAACGTATCGAGGGTATCACCGCGGAACAAGCAGCTGAGCTATTTTCCAAACAGCTGAACGGCGTAATGCCTAATCTTGTTACCCAAATCGCCCAAGCAATCTTGGGTGGTGGAGGTGTTCAAAGAGGTGGTGATCAAGGAGGTGATGATCAAGGTGGTCAGGATGACCAAGGTCAAGGTGGTCAAGGCGATCAAGGCGACAATGGAGGTTAAGGTGGACCACCACCTCCTGCTCCTCCCTACAAGCGATGTACTTTTAAAACTTTCACATCATGCAACCCACCGAAGTTCAAGGGTGTTGAAGGTGTTGTGGGATTACTGTAATGGTTTGAAGGGATGGAAGTTGTGCTTTACCACAGCGAGTGTGAAGAAGCTAAACAAGTGGAGTTTGCAGCAAGCCAATTCCAATTAACAACTAGAATGTGGTGCAGATTCGGGGTAGAGCTGCAGCGTACAGACTCACTTGGGAGGAGTTAAAGGATCTGATGCGAGAGGAGTTTTGCTCAAATGATGCCATGACTGAGTTGGAACAAGAATTTCGGAGTTTGCAGATGAAAGAATTGGAATTTGAGAAATACATCACCAGATTTAATGAACTAGCAAGGTTAGTTCCACATTTGGTGACTCCTGAGAACAAAAGGGTTGATCGGTTCGTGTATGGGTTGGATATTATATAGAGAGACTACATGATTCATATAAGGCTCAAGTTATACATAAAAGTCAAGCAATACAACAAATAATTCCCATGCAAGGGAGAACAATCCGGGGCATCATGCCCGAGTCTATTATCTAAATGCATCAACCAATCCTTAAGTCCAGCTAAAGCCATCAACTCCTAACTTGCAAGCGACTCCCGTTACCTGA
>JAOXNX010041595.1:0-14224 GCA_028566075.1 Solidago caesia | reverse complement strand
GTTTTATAAACCGTAAATAAAATATATATGGTATTATGTTTCGGCTACTGTTCACATCCAATTGTAATAATATTGTAACAAGTGATATCAAATACACATATTTTTTGTGCACGAAAACTAAAAATAAAAAAGCAAACAATTTTTTAAAAAAAAACATGAAAAAGTAGTAAAACTAAAACAAAACAAAACAAAACAAAAATTATAATACACATTCTTGTTTTGCATTTGGCATATAATATATATTACTATTGTGCCCATCTATTTCCACCATGATTTTTCCGATTTACACCCTTTTTTGCGCATTAAGCAGTTGTACGGTATGCATTGTTTATTGTACGGTATGCCAAAAAAGGGGTGGAAATAGTAGTGCCCTTACTATTACTATGGAAGGATTATAATGTTAAAAGAAAAAAGAAAAAAAAATGAGAAGGGTTGTGGAAGGGTTCTAAACCCATGACACTTTAATCCAAAAAGAAAGGACAAACATCCCATCTATCAACAAATCTAATTTAGTTTTGGTAAGTTATGTAGATAATTAATGCATCAGTTTTGGTTAAAAAAATAAATATATCAAATGAGAGTGCCAGGCTTAGAACCGGTGACCCTTTACTCCAAAAGCGAGGGGAGCACCGTCCCATCTAGCAACCTTTTTGCACTTCGTTTGGTAAACGATTTATATATTGTAATCGGGATTTTTTTTAATGTTACTGTTTACATGCATTTCCTTTAATAAAGAAGTTAATTGAAAAAAATAGTCAATGTATTACAATCAGCCATGCATTAAAAAAAAAAAGAAGGTTAGATGCAAGTCAAGGATAGGGAGTTGGTGTAGATTGCCCCCTATTTTTGCCTTTGAGGTTAGAGACTTGTTGATGTTGGCCGACAACTATACGAACACCAAGAAGGACAATCAAGTGATTCACGACATTGTAGTTTCTACGTTGTGGTACATTTGGAATGAAAGAAATGCTAGAATTTTTAACCGTAAAGCATGGAGAGCAATCGAAGTGGTGGAAACGGTTAAGTCGTGTTCGTTTTTTTGGTTCCGGCATAGGTCTAGATTGAAATCTGTCGATTGAAAGGTATGGTGTAAATATCCATTGGATTTGATGTAACTTTGGTTTGCACAGGGGTCCTTATTTTGAGGACCCGCTAGTGAGGCTTTTTAATGAAGTTTATCTTACAAAAAATAAAAATAAAAAAATAATAAGTGGCTCATTAGGAATTGGGATTTAAGGTGCTCATGTTCCTCGTTAGTTTTAGCGTGGTTGCAATTTAAGGCTTGATGTCGTTATTGTAATTTTAGAATCGCTTTGGTTTCTAGTATTATTAAGTATCAATGAAATTTCTAGCAACTTCCTTGTTTTTATGTAATGATTTTCATTATAAAAATAATAATAAAAATGGTATGTGTGACTAGTTAAAAACTGAAATCGAATGTGTTTGACTGATCATTATTTGATGCTATTATCACTCTCTTTAGTTTGTTTTTTTTGTATGCTCCTGCATTGACTTATAAGAGTATGGGAGTAAGAATGTCTAGTAAAGTAAAAGAAATAAAGATAATGATATGTGAGTTCAATTCGTGAGTTAGTTACTTTAGTAAGGGGACAAATTAATATAAGATGCAATATATCTTCGAGACACTTTAAAGTCTACGGAAGGATCGTGGGCGTGGTAACCAAATAATCTTACGACATAGAATATAGCAAGGATCATGAGGCCATGATCGATTTTAATGGGGGAGAATTTGTAACATCGGGTCACCAAAAAGGTGTATATTTTAAAGTATATCATTATAAACTAGTCATATTATATTTTAGAGAAATACAAAATTAAGGATGTAAAAGATAAGTAAAAGATTTTTTTGGTTTCTTTTGTTGTTTAGTCGGCAAACAAAAAAAACAATCGAACTAATTCTTTTGTTGTATTTGACGACTCCTCAATGGTACGGGATGTTTATTTTCTTTTTGGTTTTACACAGCTACTATTAATCCTAAATTAGTGTCCTTGTTATATATTTAAGGGTAGATGTTAGTCCCGAATTTCATTAGTTAAACAAAACTGTTAAGTATGTTTAGTAGCAGTTTTACTTTGTCATTAAGATAATCACCAAAAGATCAATCAGCTGAAGTCGAAGAATGAAGCTGATGAAAGAAGTGTAAAGTTAAGAGGAATTAACTTTACATTTAACAGAGACATTAATGACACGTCATCAGCAGAAGTTTACAGATACTATTGCTGATGAAAGTTCACGGGAAAAGACTTAGAAGAATTTGCAGCATCAACATTCTGAAAGTCTAATTGTCACTGACGAACTAAAGTCAACGACAAAGATACTGACACAATATCTAATATGTCACATCATATCAGTTAGCGTGTCCTAGTAATCTTAGGTGTAGTTTAAGTGTCCAATAACATTGTGACATATATATTATCATTGGGAAATTCAACCACTTGCATTTCGTCTATATAAGGAGGTGAACATCCTCACTTATAAGATGTCGAATTAATCCTGAATAATATTTAGAACTCTGTGTTCATACATATTAGCCATCAGCAGTTTTTGTCTGTCAAAAACTCAAAGGATTTTCTGTGAGTCAGAAATATGTAAGTCGATGAAAAGTAATTAGGATTAGTATTTGTTATTTAATCTTTTATTCCGCATTACTTTTTGTAATTCTTTGATTAATTCATTAATTAATAAAGAATTTCATTGAAAATTATCTTTGTATTCTTAATTTCCAATTAGTTGTTGATTAGTGTTTTTAAATACCTTCTAAACGATCCGGACCAACAGTAGATATGATAATTGGTCTATTAATTATGGAGAAGATTGTGTAGTTTGTTTATTATTTATATTATCTATACTATTATATAAAGCAAACACCCCCTTCCCTTTTCTCAAATGATGATTCAATCTACCTATTTTACCCCTTACCTTTATTCACTAATTTAAACATTTTCACTTGATATACCAATAATATCCTTAATGAAATTGATTTACAATATCTACTCCTTAACTCCTAAAGTAACTACACTACCCCCTTTTACATCAATAATCTTTACATCAATAACCTACACTACTCGCCTCTGCCACCACCACCACCAGTCGCCGCAATCACCACACCGCCGCTACCACCGCCACCGCTACCATCATCGCCGCTGCATCGCGTGGGCAATCGTCTAGTTGTATCTTATTTTTCTATATTTAAAGTCAACTTGTTGATATTTATGTCTTTATTAACTTAACTATTTTGATTGATCTTTTCCAGCATGAATTAGTTGAATCTTTTAAATGGGAAGTGATATCAATATCACAACAAGTGATAAATCTATCACATATAAGCACTACTAGCTTATACTGTATGTTGTAAAACTTGTACATTATGATAAATTAATTAAAAGTAGTGGTACGATTAACATTTCCCCTTTTAAATACATAAATTTGTTAACCATAAATAAAAGGGTTTTTTTTAACATGTGTCCACATGGCACATGTTTAAAGGCACTAAATGAAGTGGATGTTTCCTAAAACATGAAAATTTTCATTTTAAAATAGTAAATTTTATATTTTATTAATGTCCATTAATGTATGTATGTTTATTTATAGACATGTTTAAGGGCACTAAATAAAGTTGATGTTTCCTAAAACGTGAAAATTTTCATTCTAAAATAGTAAAATTTATATTTTATTAATGTCCATTAAATGTATTTATGTTTATTTATAGACATTTTTATCTTTTTTTTAATGCCCTTAAACATGTGTCTTTTGGACACATGTTAGAAAAACCTTAAATAAAAACTTTGTTATTCAAAACAAATCAACATAATAAGATTTTTATTTTTTTCAACTTCTTTTTTAGCTAATATTTGACTTTACAAACATAATACATTAATATGAGAAAAAGAAAGAGAATTAGATAGTAAAATCTAAATTATATTACTAAAATATAATTCTAAAGATACATTTGGTTGTTAGAAGAATTCTTCTTAGAAAAAACTTCCTCCCATTGACCTCTTATTTTCAAATTGGTATTTAATATTATTTTTTTAATATATATTATTTACGTTTATTATTTTGACTTCACTTATTTTATTCATTTTATACTACATATTAAAACATTTAATTCTTTTCTCTAAAAATTTGAAAATTTAAACATAGCAAATTGAATATATAGTCTCTAAGTATATATACTAATTAAATAAAAGAATCTTATATATTAATAAACAAGAAAATACAAATTTGTTCAAAGAAAAATGAAAATAACTAATATAAATTGATACTTACCATAAATTTCACCTTTTTCTAACATCATCAACCCCGACCACCACACAAAGGCAGCCGTCGACGAAACATCTGGCTACATCCCACCAGCCGACTATCCACGTAGAAGAATTATAAAATAACTTCACCATTGCGTATCGTACGGACACGATTCTAGTATCTATACCACCTTACAAAGCATTTACATAGTGTCTTAAATTTTGAATTTTTTAAATATTATCATTTTTAATTTATTATTTAATGTTTATGTTATATTTTATATATTTATATTTATATATATATATATATAGTGATTTATTATTTATATATATATACATATATATATATATTTTATTATTTAATGTTTATGTTATATTTTATATATATTTATATATATATATATATATATATATATATATATATAGTGATTTACATAAAAAAAATTATTTATATATATTTTTATCAATAACAACAAATATAATTTTTATATATATATATGTTAAACAATTCAGAGCCGGCGGTCGGTGAAACCAATTGCCGGACACCATCAACTTTTAACTTCAACCATCAACCACCGCGCATTGTGCAGGTATTATTTCTAGTATCTATTAAGATAGTTATTAGTTAGGAGGTTTAAATTTAAATATTAAGAGTAAGACCATAACATTATTTTATTTATGATGGTCAAATCTACATAATAAACAAGAATGATCGTTCATTTATTTTATTTATTTTAATCAATGTTTTGCATTAAAAAAGCTCATAAAGAATTATTAAATATTAGACGATGGGAATGAAAAATTTTTATAAAAAAAAAAAAATTTGGTCCGTAAAGTTGGATAGAAGTGACTCAAAATTTCATATGAGATTGAAGTAATTCACAAACAAATAGAAATTTTAATTTATTCACCA
This sequence comes from Solidago caesia, assembly GCA_028566075.1. Classification (NCBI taxonomy): domain Eukaryota; kingdom Viridiplantae; phylum Streptophyta; class Magnoliopsida; order Asterales; family Asteraceae; genus Solidago; species Solidago caesia. The sequence goes on along the minus strand of JAOXNX010041595.1, from coordinate 9,045 downwards.
CATATGACGATGACTTTTTCAAAACTTCCAAACCTTTTTGTCTTGCCTATTTTCATTATTTGATCATATATTTATTTATATATGAATGATCCTTTTGCTATACATTTTCACCTAGCTATCATGTGGCACGTTTAAGTTAGTTTATTGTTTTGTTTTTTTTTTAACATTTGATTTGGGTCTGGACCTACGAATGACCCAACTAAGGAATTTAAGAAAAAAACCTCACAGAATTGTCACTCCAAGGACCTGTGGGTAAAAACTAGGAAAACCTCCTCACAGTCTTCACGCATTTTGCCAGTTGATTTGTACCTCATTGGCCAAGTTAGTTTATTGTAATTGTAATAATGTCTGATATTATTTTCTCATATTTATTCTTTTAGATATAATCTCGAATCTATCATAAATAAGTCGATAAGCTTCATATGACAAAGCTAACATACAACTATACTATACACGAGTATGGTCAGCATTTTGTTTCGGCATTTGGCTAATTCCAATATGATCACTTAAAGCATTATATTCTTAAAGGACATTTGGCTTGCATAGGTCTTTTCAGATAATTGAAAAAGAATAAAATTTCAAAGAATTAGAATTTAAACGAATTTGTAATAAGTTTGTATTGAGACATCAAACCTCAAGAGTCAAGACAAATGCTCCATCAATTTATTGCTAATGCCTATGATTTCCAATGTTTGACCGTTTAGAATTTGTCCATAATGGGTTTGTTTTGGTGTTCACTTTTCACCAGTCCTTTGTTATTGGGCTTGGTCCAATTGAGCCCAACGTACTCTTTTCAAATAACAATTAAGCCCCTTAAATAATTGGATAAATAATGTTTTCAATCTAAACAGTGGAATCATATGCTTGCTTTGCTTTCATCAAATTATCAACACGCTCGACACCAAAATATCCATTGCTACAAACCATAAATAGTTAACTGAAGGTTTGCGATTCAAATTCCATCATACATCATCTTATCATAATGTTTTACCTCACCTTATATTGGCCTTAACCATAATGGCTCGATTAAACTTTTTTTTAAATCATAAAAAGAAATATGAACACATAAGAAAAATATGCAATGACATATAAAATTTGATTGGTTTTATAACATACATAGCTTCATGAATTGATTTTGGAAATTATTTAAAAGTTGAAATGAAGTAAATGATATGAAAATTGAAACTCGAAAGCATAACCTACTTTATAGGAGAGTAATTTTTTTTACAGGAGCCCGTAATTTTAATCATTGTGTGTCTATACTACATTATAAAGATTGTCCGGTTGTTATTAGCTTACTTAAAGTTTAGATTTATGCGAATCTCGCGGATATGCTTCAAGTGTGGCTTCATAATAAACTTTAAAAACGATCCACCATCATAAATCACGCATATTTATAATCCGTTATAAAGATTTTAACCCATTACTTAAATCCCTTACTTTTTAAAGATTGGATATGTATATGTTACTCTTAACTATTGAAAAGTCAAATGTCCAATTACAACAGACAATAATAGAGTATTTAAAAAGAAAAAATATTTATTAGGATTGTCAACAATTTATTTATAACAAATTAGAATATTGGTAAAAAGCATATTTCAATTTTTTTTTATTATTAAAATCACATAAAAACAGTTTTAGAAATAAAATCAATTTTTCGTAATTTAAAATAAACTTAAAATATTATCAATTATTTGTACTTTAATTTATTTAAAAAATATATAGTTATTAACACTATTTTACAATTAACTGAAATAATTTTTCTGCTTCAAAATGATACATATAACAAGTTGTGTAAATTTTTATACTATTAAATTAGACAATAACCATAAAAATTTATTAGACACTGTGAATAAAATTTTAATTTGTCGCAGCCATCATATGCTACTAATTAGAGTGATGATAAATTCACAATAATTTTTTATCTTATACAACAAGTACAAACATGTTAATGTATAACGTATAAATGTCTAAAACAATTATTGTTTTATATGACAAAAAACTAATCTGAATTTATCATCACCATTTAATTAATAACTAGAAATGTATTCGCATAATGCGTAGCGGTGAATTATTTTTCAAAAAAATATTAAATTGTAGTGTATATAAAATTCGTAAACTTAATTTAGTAAATGCGTTAAAAGTTTATTGTGGTCAAAAGTCAGCTTTGCCAACCACTAGTTCTGAATTGTTTAAAATACGAATATATAAAAATTGTGTTTATTATTATTCTTAGAATATTTAAAAATAAAATTGATTATGGAAATTAATATACAAATATTATAACTATTAAATGATAATATAAAAAGATAATATTAAAAGATTCAAATTTTTGGTTCTAAATTATGTGATTTATAATGTAATATAGATATAGATTTATAATGTTGTACAAAGAATAAAACTAAAATAATTTTGAAATTTAAAATAATCCTTGGTTAAGTTTAGATCTTTAAATGATTTTCAAATTTCAATTAGAACCATTAGATCAATATGATAATGTCATCATAAAATTTATTATTGGTCAAACACAATGTTAGTCCTTTAATTTTATATAATTAGTCAAAATATAACCTTATGTTTTTAATTAGTATTAATGATAATATATTTTTATAATTGTATGTCATTTTTATAATGAACACTTATTTCGGGACAAATGAAGCATTATTTAATGACCTTGACCATTGCAATATAAACCTTAACGTGAATGTCATAATAAGGAGATAATATTTTTTGAGAATTTTATTATTACACTACATAAACATGTTTTTTTATATTTAATTTTACATCGTCATTCTATAAAGATATAACAAACATATACAATAAACCATATACAATAAAGACCATTTTCAAATAATAATATTATCATTTTTTTCAGCAGGTAGTATTACATTAACTTTATACCTTTATTATTATACAAAGATATAACATATATATCTTATTAACCATTTTCGATACAAAACATTTTTTTATTAATAATATCATCATATTTCAACATTTCTTATCTATAACTACTAATTATGTTATAATTAAAACTTAATATTGTTTATACCGCGTATTACGCGGGAAATTATCTAGTTCTTTATAATATCCCTAATGTATCACTAGTCAATCATTACAATATCTCTAATGTATCACTAATTAATCATTAGGTCTTGAACCAACTTATTTTCCAATATATATATTGTTTGTATGTGGAGAGAAAAAAACAACGAGCTGACCACGAGTCAGGCCTGATGATTTACACTTATGATAAGGCAACCATTATTCCTACATAGAATCATCACGAGTGGTATTGTGAGCACTCAAAAATAATCAAACATATATTAAAAAGGGAAATGATATGTTACTATATATATGGAAGATTATGCTTTGAATCATAATTTATAAATACTATAAATAATACCTGCGCATTGCGCAGTGGTTGATGGTTGAAGTCAAAAGGTGATGATGTCTGACAGTCGGTTTCGTCGATTGCTGGTTCTGAATTGTCTAATACATGTATATAAAAATTGTATTTGTTGTTATTAATAATACTATAAATGTACCGCGCGATGCGCGGTTGTTAATGCTTTTTCAAAAAATTTAAGTTATAGTGTATATGAAATTTGTAAACTTCATTCAATACATGCATCAAAAGGTGATGATGGCCGGCCGCCGGCTTTGTCGACTGTCGGTTCTAGACTGCATAACACACGGGTATATAAAAAATGTGTTTGTTAGTATTGTTAGAATATTTAGAATTTATTATGTAAATTAATATAAAAATAGTATATAATAATTAATATATAAATAATACAAATATTAAATGATGATATATAAGAAAATGTTTAAAAAATTTAAAAATTAAGACACCATCCAGAGGCGGTTTTAGAGGGTGGGCAAGGGGGTCAAATGCCCACCCTGAAATTTAAATTTTGTCATATATTTTTTAAATTTACATGGATTTTTTAAATTTTTCTATAGGTTTTTAAAATTTTGCCCACCCTTGAATTTTTTTTTCATGGATTTTAAAATTTTGCCCACCCTTATATTTTTTTCTGATACCGCTCCTGCTTCACATCTTGGCTTTCTGGAACTGCATCGCTGATTTCATCCTCTGATTCAGAGTGGTGAATGAGTCTATTATCATGATAAGAATTTTATGTTAGCACTTGGAGAGCACACGTTTAAAGTATCATAGTGTTATGTTGCATGTACCTTCTTTTGGTAGCCATCCCACCTGGACCTACATTTTTTCCCACGTCTTCGTCATCCAAAAGTTCTGATTCTAAATTATCAATGGAACTGAAATGAATAACCTGGGAAAATACATGTTACAAAATAGTTATATCCTTAACTTTCTTTTCCTAAACATGCGGCTCATATTTTCATTTTCTTTGCTCGTCCAATAACAATCTTGCTCTCCTCTCTACTAATTTCTCAGCCGTCTTGTCAAACAGAACCACAACAACATGGCCAGTCTAACGTCAAGCTGAACCCTAAACCTGATGGCATAAACGGCTGAAATTATGACTACAAATGCAAGCGTATTTATAAAGAGGCCAATTCTTCCACATAGCATGGTAAGTTTTTATTCTAACTTCATCACAGGTCTACTATTCGTTATGCCACATCTTAAGCGTAAGCATATCAGATTCTCTACTTTTGCAACCCTTTAAGTAGTATTTGGTACCATCATGTATAAAACGGGAGGCATTACCTTGCCCGTGGGTATGGCACACTGTTGTTGCACGCGTGGCACCAGAATTTCCGATCATCGCGCGAAACCCACCCGCGGCACTTTTCACTGGTGAACTAAAGTTGAACCGGCTATTTATGGTTTGGAAATTTGTGATCTCAACTTCCTATCGCAACATTGCAATCTGTATAGAAAAACACATTAGCAGAAACTACAACGGTTAACAAACGTAACAATAAGTATGCAACCCTCCCCCACTCGGGCTGTTAAAAATTACATGCCTTAATTACATTATTTGTCTTATTCAGTTAAAACTTAAATGATTTCAAACTTATAACAAAAATAGGTCAAGAAAGTTTTTTCTTGTCAACGTGACCCAATCCCTATCAAATCCATACAACAAAATGACCGGTACCCAACATGTCTAACCCACCCATCTTGCCATCGTACATATAAGAAAATTAAAAGAAGGGCATAAACTCTGCCTCTGGTACACATTAGAGAGAAAGGCTTAAGCTCCAATATACATTAACATTCAGAACCAAAGTGCAACACTCGTGTCATTCTTGTAAGTAAACCCTTACATTCGGGGGCAGCTTTTCAAATAACATGGTTGGAATCAGGAAAAGCACTATATATGTAGTTTATAACCCTTACTATATTGCAGGTAATAGGCTAATAGCAACAAATCAAAATTTATCTTTTTGTACAATTACCTTCCAATCTTTGAAATCAAATCTGAAGGTAAAATGTTTGTACATAACTTCCTTTGAAGCAACTGCATTGGCATTTGGAGCATTTCTTGGCGCTAAAGAGAAATAACATGAGCACATAAAAATCAAATACCCTATATTAATTAAAGATTTTGTTATCGTACTATCTGTGAATGAACTTACAAGCAAGATGAGATCCTTTTTCATCGACCCTTATTTCAGCCCGACCATCTTTAATAAGGAACGACATTGCAAAAAGATTTGCAACGGTTTGTGCGAACGAATTTCAGTTCAACACTAAAGTTTCAAGCTTCACATTTATCTGTGTCTGTCTTCTTTTCTGTGGCATTTGCTGCAAGCTGCAAAAATCAACACAAAATTCATGTGCTTATAAGAGCCATTAACGAATGTGAAATTACTCAATTCTCTAATGCAAGCACAATAAATAAAAGCATGGCTCATTCTGTATGACTTCATATAAGTTCACTTTTCCAAACATTCACTCATTTCCATTTTATATTTTTAGCTATATATTAGTATTTTTACCCATTACAAAATAAGAAAGTAAAACCCAAATCAACCATTTACCCGTTAAATAGAATGAATTTATCACAATTATGTATAACGAATAACGTATACAGCCTATTGCATTTATGTACTTAACTTGGTCAAAATAAACAATTTCTTATCGCCATGCAGATTTGAACCACAATTGAGAGAGTAATCAATAAATAATGCAATTTTAATATTACCTCCTCAAGATGGACTTTTTCAGTTAATCTTGAATGCCTTCGTTGCACACTGGCTTTTCTTTGCTTGACTTCAGAATTCATTGGCCCAAGCCTGCAATAAACAGATTTAAGTTCACATATTCAAAACGGAATATAAGTTCACATTTTCAAAACAGAGGCAAAAAAAAAAAAAAACAAAGGAGAGAAAACATATCCATATGTATTTACATTATGCAGCAGTGCAGCACCCATCACCCCTGAGAAAAACATGAGAGACCGCAATACCAACTTTCTTTCATTTAACGGAGTTCCTACTCCCTTCATCACCATCACTTCCTCCAATTCGTCCAAAGCCTTTTAATAGTGATTGATATGCATCAGTCACTTGCTCCTCTGGCTTCTGGACTATAAACCAAACAATTAAATCACATCTATATCTCATTTTATGCTTAGGTGACCTGGTACACCATATTTTTTACCAGCTGTATATGTCCACTGAGTTACCATTCTAGTCCATTGTCTAATAAAGTCTAACCCATTAACCACTTGTTTCCTTGAAACTCATATATATATATATATTAAGTTAAGAATACTTGACTGTCAAGGTCATAAGGTACATCTTTATGTTGAATATGAACGGAATGACCAGAAAACTCAACTAATCATAAGACGTGAAATAAAGTATAACTAACCAGTGCATGTATTGTTGTTCCTAAAACAAAAACAAATCAGAGCATGATTTTTTATCTAATCTTGTAGCTGAGTTTTAGGAATAAAGGGGTCACCATGAAACAAATCAGGAACAATATCCAGCATGTCCAAGTTTGTCTGCAAGTTTCCTGCAACAATATTACAAATTACTAATCAGAGAAGATGATTACTTTGTTCACATACAACCATCTCTTTGAGACATAACATCAAACACCTTGAAGAAAACTATTTGTCCTGCAATAAACCAAAACCAAAACCAAAATCTAAGAAAAAGGGAAGACGATGAATACATGGATTGTATACTTTCAAAGGCCATTATCAGATTTTACATAAATGAAAGCAAAAACATGAATTGGAGAGTGGGTGCTGGTGTATACCCAACTTGCTGCAGTCAACCTTTCGTTTTCATTTCCTTACATTATTATTGAATTGTTTAATTAAAGAAGAAGATTAAATACCAGGCTATTAAGAACGGAAGCTAAAGACTTTTCACGTGCAATTCAAAACCGGTTACCCTTAATGCATTGAATGAGAAAATGATGTAAACAGATCCCTGATCAATAACGATATGAAGATTCACCTGCAATTAACATCAACCCAATCGTAGTTAAACTAATCGTAAAAAAGTTTAAAACACAGAATCCCTAATCGTAATTAACTAATAGAAATCAGCCCTACATAAAATTAGGGTTATTTAATTAGTGAAATATGAATGCAAAAACAGAAGAGGGTGTGATAGGAAAAGTAAAAGAAGATGTGTTATTAAGGGTAGAACGAATGAATATTGGGGAGGTGAACCATTGTAAACCTTTCACAATTCAAATTAATTGTTGGGCAACAAACAGTCACAATGAATTAGCTTCCACCTCATCAAGATTTTTACTTGCATTATATCACTAAGCAAGAACAATTATGTACTAATTATATTTACAAAAAACATTTATGGTTGTCATAAATTTTGGAGCCAAGACTGGTTCTTTAACTTTACTTTTATATTATATATAGATGTATGATACCTAATGACTAATGTTGGCACTAATTAGAAAATGATTTAATAATAATAATAATCTATATTTTTTTAACTAACGTTGGCACTAATTATTAAAATAATGTATGATACCTAATGACTATGATTTAAAATTAGTTATTACTTATTGTTATATCAATACTAATAGTGATGCTAGATCTTGATGGATACACGTCTCTTACTATTAGCCTATCATTGGAGAGACTAAATACATGTTATGGGCATGTTCAAATTTTATTTTCTTTATTAAAAAAATAATCAAACAATATATATGATCCTTCATACCTATTTTTACTATTCACTTTACTTATGTATAATTTAATTCCCTTATTAATGTACCAAAAATACCTTTAATGAAATAATTTACAATATATATCCCTCAACTCCTAAAATAACTACACTACCTCTTTTACATCAATTATCTTTACATCAATAACCTACAATACTCGCCGTCGCCATCACCATCAGTCGTCGCCGACACCACACCACCAGTCGCCGCCGCTACCACCACACCGCCGCCACCGTCACCGCTGCATTGCGCGGTTACCCCTCTAGTATGTTTATATTCATCAAATTGTGCAATGCACACAAATAATCTAATTTTATGAATAAAATGCTTTGTAGTTAAAATATAAAAAAAAAATAAGTAGATCACATATATTTATGACATATATTGATCAATGATGGATTACCTTATTTTTAAGAGAAATATTAAAATAATGTATGATACCTAATGACTAATGCTCGCACTAATTAATTAAGGAAAATGATATATTCTTTTAAAAATTAGCTTAATTATTATCCTAACAACTTCAGTGCATGACAAATGTAATCCATTGATTCTGTATTGATTTCATCATTTGATTTAACAAGTGTCAGGATCAAATTATTAAAAAGATTACAAAACTAATTTTTTAGAAGTATATATCATTTTCCATTAATTAAATTTGGCCACCAACAAATGACAATATTGGAGGCTAGAGCATTTTAAAAAAACATAATATAATAATACAAAATAAAAAATACATAGTTTAATCACAAGTTGAAAAATATGTTGGTTTGCCTTTCTACAAATTGAGAACAGTTTTCTTATCTACACTTCAATTACGAATTATGGCTGATTTTCAAGGATATTTGGTCATCTTTCTTTTAGGTGTCATATCGACCATTTTTGTAAGGGTACTA
>JAOXNX010041405.1:0-14273 GCA_028566075.1 Solidago caesia | reverse complement strand
AAAAACAATTGTATGTTTTAAATGAAAATGCACAACAAAATCAATTCGGTTTATAAAAAATCATACCAATTTTAACGCCTAAAAGATATAATTAGTTAATAAAAAACATTCATATATTTTAGTTTATTTATCATATTTTTTCCTTAACAAATGAATGTTATATTAATAACTTAATAAGCTAAAGGTGTAAAAAAAAAAAAGATTAAAAAAAACCCGAAACTAAAACCGAAAACCGACACAAACCGAACCAAACCAAAACCGAATCCAACGGTTTTGGTTTTTCTAAAAACCGAACGGATCGGTTCGGGTTTAGGTCAAAACCGACTCAAACCGATCCATGCTTACCCCTATGTTTTATATAGTAATAAAGGGAAATTCACGCGTTGCAGCGGCGCTAACAAATTAAAACACGTTATTAGCTATGTTAGTTAATCAACTATGATTTTTCTAGACTTCTTAATATTGTGTGCTCTTAAGCGACTTCTTAATATTGTGTGCTCTTAAGCTTCAAGGTTAGCAATTTTTTTTTCTTCCTTTTTCTTATTCTGGCAAGATGATATCTTGGCACTTTTTGTACTAAATATGCGAAATTGCAACTCATCTAAACTTGAGCGCATGTCTAAGCCTGGATAATGGGTCTAAGCCTGGATAATGGAACCGATGGATAAAAATGAATCAAATTTCAACTTTGGGTTGCGTCATCGTTTGACATCGGCTGAGAAAACTGTCGAACCATAATTTACAATAGTTAGATGAAACAAATATAATTTACAATAATTACCAACCAAACCAATCGTTGCATCACTGCTTAGTCTCAAATAAAAATCTGCAACTCTCGATCTCTCATGTTCTATACAAAATCATACAACTTGATAAACAAACACATTTAAACAACTATTTAACATAGTTCACAACTATTTAACATAGTTCACTTGTCATAGTTTACTCTCAATTGACCATAATGGACGGAAAAGGCACCATTTTGATATCCACAATGTTGAGGACTCGTTGTTTGTGGGTTATTTCCATGGTTCTTCATCCTTAAAAGCTTCTTTCCATGCTCCACCTCTCAACTCGAAATGTAGACGAAACCCATAAATCTGCAAGAATGGAATCATCTCAGACGTCCACATTTCACAATGGATATGTTTGGCAAAAGTAGCTAGAGCTAAGGGTTGAAGCTGGAACTAAGGGCTGAGGCTGAGTTGGGGGGCTGGAGCTGGAGGCCGGGCTATAAAACTGAAGCTTCTAATCGTATAAAACTGTTTGACAAATAAGCTGTGAGATGTAGCTAAAAATGTAAAATTACATTAATGTATATAGAATTTAACTTATGTTTTGTTTCTATTGTTTTGTTTCATAGAAAAACCTACAAAACCACACTAAGGGGTTGAAACACTTAGTACCCATTCCACCATGTAAATAAAACAAATGTACAGTAATTGGAGTTTCAACTTATAAACGTTTATCTCGTAAAAGCCTTGAAGTGTTGAAGGTTAATAACCTGTTGTGATAAGAAACGTAAATAGGCCTACAACTTGGAGAATATCATTGAACCAGAAGAAAATCTTATTAGTGCATATGTCTATTTCAGTTCATTAGTTCCAAACAAGATGAATACAAAAAAACAACTATCATCAATTAGGGAAGGAAAAAAAAAAAACAATTCATATGATACACTTCAGTGATGAGGAGAATGTGAATGTGATTTGTGTGGGGTAGATAGGTAATTTTATGAATTAAGGTATGGTTTTTTCTTTCTAACGTTCCTTCAAGCAGCTTTTGTTTAAAAGCCCATTAGAGCTTTTTTTTTTTTCTAAAATAAAAGCCTTAAACTCCTTCATCCAAACAAGGTTAACAAATCTTTTTTTTAAAAGCTTCAAGGCCCAACCACTAAAAATCCCCTAAAAAGCCCCATCCAAACAAACCCTATATATACTACAAAATATCTTTTCTAAGAAGCGGGACTGCGGGAGTGGTGTTTGGATTGGGAGTATTTCTGAGTCTTCGTTGACTCTTGCATGTCTTTATTATTAGCCAAGTTAGTCCCATAGCCGATCCACTTCAACGACCTTCTTGTATTTTCAAAATCCTATTTAACTCTCTTGAATTTTGACTTTCTGTGAAGGTTAATTAAGTTTACTAGGAAATATTGAAATCAATAAATACGTAGTAACTTACATTGTTGTCATAAAATCCTAATATATCATCTCGATCACCACCCATCACGACAGTTCATATATTTGCCTACCAGAATACCGATGTAGGTGAAAGGATGACAATACGGGGCTAACATCTGTGCTGTTAACGACACCCTTCCTGTATGCAGTTAACTTAAAAAGTATTAAAAACATACATTTTCACCCCTCAAGTTATATGGATAATCACAACCACCCCATTTTTTGCTTACTGCCGCACCAAGCTTTGGTGAACCAAAGATTTTCCCTAACAATATATCATGTTTGCGGCCGATCTCTTTAGCTTAACAACTTAATTTCAAGACTGGATTTGGACCTAGCTAGACAAAGTGAGAAACTGTATGAAGCCTAAGAGAGTGCCCGAATTTTTTGTCCAATAATGTGCGTTTATGCTTAATTAACTACCTGAAGTAAAAGTCCATTTTAGGTTTTTATCATTGATTTACTTTTTAATTTTTTTTTTTTTGAATCGATAAGATTTAGTTCTATTTATTTAAATTAAAAATAAAATTCAAAACATCAATAAGTAATGTGACAGCTACTGACCACATCAATAAGTAATGTGGCAGCTACCGACCACCAGTTTTCAATTGTCTAACACACCGGTATAAAGAACTTGTGTTTATTAACATATACTAGAAGGTTATCCGTGCAATGCGACGATGCGATGGCGGCGGTGACGAGATGTAGGAGGTGAGTGGCGACTGGTGGTGGTGGTGATGATAGTGGCGGGATGGGGATATTTTAGGGAAAGGCCATTTGGTTCGGACCAATGAAATGAGTAAAACGGGTAATTAAACGGAGGAGAATTTCCTTATTCAGACTCCTGGGGAGGGCGAGCCTATGACTTGGTTGTATTTGGAAAGAATGAGTCTTTGTCTTAGTTGTATGAGGGGTGGACGAGTCTTTGATTCAGTTGTATGCGGCTTGATCTGGGCATTCCTTTTATTTTTTCTGGACCCTTTAGGAGTTTCAAACATGAGATTTATCTGAAAGACACCTGAAATGAGTTTTTGAATAACGCCAAATGAGAGGCAAATTGTTTGGCAAGAACTTTCTAGGTGCAACCAATGATGCTAATAGGCCTATAACCACAAAGATTGAACAGTTACCCCAAAATTTATCTTTCTTCCATCTTGTTCTCGCAACTCAAGCAAACCCCTTTTCATCTTAATATCCATATATGGGTGTTACTTGCAATATATCACTGATAATAGTTCTTCGAAAGTTTTGACGGTTTGTTAATTGTTTGGTGTAGCTTTTAGGATCATGTGGATTAAAGTCTTTTTTACGAAAGAAAAAATGGGGTTACAAAATTGAAAAAGTTTCAAAACCTTTATTGCAACTTCCATGGGAACATTAAGGGTGCTTTTATTTGTTTGTTTGTGTTTTGATTTATTTATGTTAATCCTGTAGTCTTTAAATTTGTTCGATGTTTTTTAATGCATGATTTTCATATATATGGGACTAGTTCCAATTTTTGTTACGGTTTGAACATGTAGGAATGTGTGCATCTAAACATAAAATTAGTCTTAGTTTTTTTTTTTTTTTTTTTTTATATATAAAGATAGCCATACATTTTTGAAGTTGTTTACATGTACACTCTAGATAGTACTAAACCACACATGGCTAATGATCATATATACACATATACACAATATGTGCATATGTGAACAACTTTAAAACCAATGAATGTTCACATGTGCACACAATATATGCATATGTGAACAACGTACTTTAAAACCAATGAATGTTCACATGTGCACAAAATATGTACATATGTGAAACCAACGGAAAGGATGATGTAAGTACATCTTCACAAGCTTTGATTCGAAAAGATTGACGGTTCACATGTGCATGATGCGTACCCAATAAAAATATCATCATTTAACTAAAAATATAAATCACAAATTGATGTTATACAATAAAGTAATGGTACTTTGTTCTTGATGATTACAAAATATAAAGAAACTTGTAAAATAAAGGAGTAAAATGGGTTTAGATGTAAATGTAAGTATTGGAGATATTTATGGTGTTTAAATAAATTATCATTTATCTAAATATAAATTATTAAAATACAAAATTACCTTTTGTATTTAAATTTAAAAAAGATTTCTAAAGGTTCTTACTAATTAAAAGGTTCTCAAAATAATTTAACCCTATTTAATAAAATGTACGGATAGTGCAATATCTAGTTTGTGTTTCAATAAAAAATGGTTATCTTATTTCATTTAAGCCTTTTGTAATGTATTTTATATCCGGGCGAATAATATTTTCCGGATAAGACTATATATTCTCTTACAAAAATTTTCTAATAATCCTCCTAATAATATTATCATCACATTTTGTAAAATCAAAGAATAAGATTAAATGAAAGAATTAGGACATGTAATGGATTATTAGGAGGATTTTGTAAAATGATATATCATCACTCAAATACAAATGCTAATAATATATTTTATTTTATTTATTTGTCTATGATATTAGTAAAAAGGTACACATTACATCATTCACCATGGTATGATTCGAAGGGATTGCAAAAGGGTATCATGTGATTTTTGACATCAAAACATTTGATAAATATGTTTAATTCGATAGGTCTATAAATATGTTTAAAAATTTAATGCTAACACATTACATTGCATGATTAATGGTTAAGTTTAAAAGAGAGAAAAATAATGACTTTATGTAATATATCTTTCTGAATCTTAGTTACTAATCATTCATTTGTCAATAGTTTTAAGTACAATTATTTTTGCATGAAATGTGCTTCAAGGATGAATGAGGGTTTTTTGTTCGGATAATCCGAAAACTACCTTTGGTGGTTCTTTGCATGAATCATCTTTGATCGACATAAACAACTAATCTACATTCTTACCCTCAAGATTTTTCATTTTATAGATACCAAAAGCGATTCTTTTATAATTACATAAAAATATTAAAAAGTGATTAAACATAAATAAATTAACTTATGTCTAATCCCAAAACATCCTGCCTCACACACCTTCTCTCAAAATACCAATGTTTTAAAAACCGATTTTTTAACTGGACCTGCCGAGATGGAAAATCCGGTTCAACCGGTTGGACCAGGCGGTTGGACCGATTTGGATTTTTATTATCATCTCATTCTTTCTTTCTTTCTAATTCATTTTCTTATATAGAATGTTTTTATCTGTATCTATGTAGGACTCGTTGGTCAGTTTTATAACAGAACGCTTCTAGCATTTATACCTCTTTTATTAAGAATTATGATGATTTTATCTGACTTTGTTATTGCATCAACTATAAGAATATAGTTTTTTTTTTTCATTTACTTGATGATTCTTTTTGTTTGCATTATTGCATAGTAGAAGGAGAAAATTGCTGCTAATTTGCCATTGGGGTCTTAGCCCAATGGTCAGGGAGTTTTCCACTAAGTGGTTTTTTCCTGGGGGGCAAGAGTTCGAATCCTGCCAAATGCAAATTTGGTGAGGGGGCCTTAGCTACGCTATACCCACTAAGACTGGGAGAGCAAACCTTATATGGCGTAGCCAGGAATCGAACCTGAGGTGGGCGCACCATAGTCGGGGGTGTTAGCCAGTTACCCCCCTTTCCTAAAAAAAAAATTGCTCCTAATTTAGCAAAATTTGCATATGATCTTTTCAATTATACTTTTCTACGCCAAGTACGTTAGTGCATTTGATTTATTTACCTTGTAATTTGTATTGTCAATATTTAGTGTACTTGACGTCGACCATACTCAACCATAAACAGCTTAATGTTTTTGAAGGTTTCCTCGACTGCATAATAGAACCAAATGAGAAGCTTAGTTCTGGATGGATCTGCAATTCCTTTGTTTGTATGTTAAAACTGTTGCACGTGTTTGTATAGCTCTGTTAGGTGAAACTACTTTGGGGAAGAGGTGCTATATATGGATCAATTCATGTTGTATTTGAATGATAATGGGTCAGGCTCGTCATATGTCCAAGCTCAAAGAGTTGCTGAAAATGAAACGGGCCTACAAGTTGAACTTGTTGAAAGTCATATAACGTGTGTTTAGATGCTTGCATTCTAAATTGTTTTATTTTAATATTGTTAATCATTTAAATAATTGGACAAAAGTGTTGGCGGGTCATTCTGATCCGCATCTAAAAGTTACATGTCTTGACCCAAACCCACTTTGACCCATTACCCGACTTCCCCGTTATGCCACCTCTGTTCTATAATAGTTCTAACTGTAGAGGAAAGTATAGAATGATACAATCTGCACTAACCTTATTTATATCTGGAGATCCTGCAAATGCTGAAGTAATAACTAAATGTGATGGGATACCTCTTCTTATACAATGTTTTATGTTTATCAAGTGCTGCTAAAAATACGGTAAGAATTACTCCGTAACAAATAAGATCAGTTTCTGTATTGTGATGTTCACTAAAATTATTTCTTAATCAATATGTATAGTTCATTGCTATTAGTTCACTAAGTCATAGAGTTAACAAACAAGATCAGTTTCCATATCTTTTATTTATGTTTACTCAATTTGTATAGCACATTGTGATTTGTTCACTAAGACATATCTATAGCATCGCTAAAGTAGTACTAAATCGGTAACTTGTCCCTAAAACAAGTAGTTTTATGGAAAGCAATGTCCCTAAAACAAGTATAATGTCTAACTTTGCGCATATTCAATGAACGAGGTAATCTATTAGTGAAGTATCAAGAAAAGTCTTTCGATATTGGCAAATGTGTTAGTAGGTAGTACTAACAAATTTTGGTCTTTCTATTCATGCTTATGGTGTTTGGTATTTGAATTATGCTGTCAGGGCTCTCTGTACTATCTCCGTAATGCATCTACCAAGGAAACAATTTTGAGACCGGAAGTTGTGGATAAAAGGCATGCAGCTCGTGGTGGTGTTAGCATTAGTTTCAGCAATCTTGCTCAAGCTAGACAAGCATGTCCCAGAAAACCATCGAGGGTCCATTGATGACAATTATGTTTAGTTCGCTTGGTTTATCTTGGCTAGTTCTACTCCCTGTGGGTGCCCGCTGACTTTTCAAGTCAAACTTGGTAACTTCCAAAGTCAAACTTGATTTACAGATATATTTGTACTTTTGTCTGGTTTTACGTTACCAAAGCAAAAATACAAAAATAGTAAAAGAAAAATAAGTGTTGCCAAACCGAACATTCGTTTCACGAAACGATGATGCTATATCAATGCAACAAAGAATGACCACATGAACCACCCTCAAGCTGGCCGGTGGCAAAACGATCCTGATGTCTTTTGTTGGGTGGCCAGAGAAAGATTATAAAGATGATTTGATACCCCTATTGATCACATACATCTACTTCAAAGGCTCGCATTCCAGAATAAATTGAACATAAAAAATCTTATTCTTTTACTGTTTCATGTAATATCATCCATTTCAATGGTTCTACATTTCAACAAAAGGACCAAAACAAAAATCTTGATAATTCCTCATATATTATCTATAAAAAAGTAGCTTCTGGATTTTCTTAATTTTTTTGAATTTACCCCTTATTTAAATTTATTTAATTACCATACCTCTAACTTTAATATCTAATTATCTTAACTAACCTCCTACATGTTTCATGTTTGTATTAAATTGTTCTACTTTTTACAAGCTATCATATTCAATATACGGTAAAATACTTACATGCTAAATAATTTGAGTGATTATTCAACTAAATAAGACTTGATAATATATTTAATTTTTACATACTATCAAAAATTCAATATAAGATCAAAGACTTATATGTTACATGAATTTATCACAATATGATACCCATTATTAGTTAAAACCTTGCTATTTATTGTTTAGTTTACGTTTTTCGTGTGATCATAAATAGATTAATTATCTTATGGAACCCGTATTTTAACACGGGATAACATAATCTAGTATAATAACATTAAACTGTACTCGTATTTATAAATGAAAAAAAACAATAAACCATGTAATATGAGGGATTAAGCCAGATATTAAACATTAATTGAGAAGTTAACGGTAAAAGAAAAATGATTATGTTATCTTCTCTTCAAGACATGTTTACAACTACTTCCATTAAGGCCATAGCGTATGGCCCATAGGGATTCTCCCTCCCATCACAAATTTCACGCTATCTCCTTTATATAACCAACTTTTCATCCATCCTTTACCCACCACAAATTACAAGGAATCCGTCATGCACCCCTCACCATTTTTTTTAAACTTAAATATTTCATTACATAAAATAAAAATACAACTAATAATTAAAACTAAAACAATTACCATTACAAATTATAAAAAAACATACAAGTACTAAAAAAAACAACCATATTGAAAACTAAATAAATACTTAGTCGTCTAGAGTTAATGTGTGCATGCTCAATATGGTCGATGAGATCCATTCGAAGACTTTCGTGAATGTTATTTTCTCGGATTTCCAAAAGCACGTTATCGTCAACTTATGCATCCATCGGATGATCTGGAATGTAGTCGGAACATAAAGCTAGCCCTCGTGCTTTAAAATCATGTTGTGCAAAACGATACAAGCATACATGATAGATGAATTATACTCCAACGAGCTTTAAGGATACCGAAAGCTCACCCGACGATCGTCTCTTTTTAAAGACCTTCTTGATGTCGATGCAATGTCGCGAACATCAGAAGACATAACAACGCTGGCAACCAAAACGAGAAAAGCTAAGTTAGCAAGACCCCTTTGAAACGACTAATCGAAACTTGATGATGACGAAGAAGTGGTTGAATATTCGAGATATAAAGGATTCATGAGGCTGTTTTTTTAAATGTTTAGTGTATGTAAATGTAAATTTATTGTGCATGTTGTATGTAAATGGTGTTGGGATTTTCATTAACCGAATAAACAATATGGATTACTTGAAACAAATTAAAGTAAAATATTGAATTATAGTAATTAAATATTTATTGCCTGACGGAAGACGTGTTGATAAACAATTAAAACCATTTAATTATCCCTTTTCAAGATCCAAGCATGCAATATAGATAACTTAAAATTTAATACAAACTAGCCAGCTCATTACGGTAGAATTCTTTCATGATGGAATATTCCGGAAACAAGATTCCAAAATAGAAATCCTCCAAAGTGTGCATACACGAACAATGTTCCAACCAAAGACTGCTAGACACCTTTAAGCTTACGAACCGCAAATCACAAGATCCCTAAAATCTACCTAGTAGATTTCGAACTTCAAGAACCCTTGTGAGGGGTTGTTGAATTCGATCCACACCAAACAAAAAGGAAAGAAACCTTTGCTAAAACTAATTTAGGTTTTTAACTAGAGAACCTAAATAATTAAACTTAAAATAATTTTGCGGTTTTGTTTCATTGGGTTGGTGGATTTCGACACACACACAATTAGGGATTTCACCTTTGTGTCTGTTTCTCAATTGTTAGGGATTTTGTCTTATGAACTAATGAGAACCTAGGCTTGGTATTTATAGGTTTAGTTTTCTAATCACATTAGGAAACTAAATCCCTTAAAACCCCCTCCCCAATTTCGTCCCACCCCCTATAACATTCTAGATTTGGGTTTTAAGGCCTTTGGTGGATCGGGTCGGGCTTTCTCATTAATTGGACTTTTAACTAAGTAAAATCCATTAATTCATGGTTTATTTATTTAATTAAATAAACTAACTTTAATTAATTAATTAAATATAATAAATAAATACTTCAATTGTGGTTTATTTATTTAATTTATTAAACTAATTTTAATTAAAATAAATAAATAATTTAATTAAATTGCGTAATAATTATATTATTCCGTATCTTTATGGTTGAACATTATGAATGTTCTATGTATATGACCCTAAGGGCTAAAAGATTCGAAGACAAATAATTAATCGGGTTTACGGAAATTCACACAATTTCAACAAATGGAATGTATGTATACATATATAGAGAATAGAAAGTGGGCAAGAGAGAAATTCTCACATGTTTGCAAACCATACTCGGCCTCTTGATAAGCTGAAAGACATCATTGTAGAGACTGTTAGATTAAAATTGGCATCATTAAAGTTCAAAGGGAGCCCTACAACACAAATAGTTCTGGAAGATTGGAAGCTCCCCAAAAGCTTGATTATTGATGTTGGTGATTCCTCAAGGGTCACGGGACTGGCTTGATGCCATTACTACTCGTAACAGCTCTTTAAAAAATTTTTTGTTTTTATGTAGTAGGCATGTACTGCTCTTAGATTGATAATATTACTTTTTAGCTAGCTTAAGCTTATATGGCATGTCCTATAATGAATTAATGTGGTACACGGCCACATTACTTTGATTTGTACTGTTATCATTGTTGTTGGTATAAATGTTTAAGCGGGGTAAACCCTTTACCCAAAAAAGAGAATAGAAACCGTTCAAAAAAAAAAGAGAGAATAGAAAGTGGGTCATTTTATTATTATTATTTATTTAATTTAAAGAAATATAGCTGTTGGGGGGTTTCAACAATCAAGTGGAGCAGGGCTTGGTGCGGAAACAACACCCCAAAACTTAATCTGCCATCGAGCCCGAGCCAAGTGGGCGGTGTTCCTGCCGGACCCAACTCGAGGAAGGCGTCACCCTGTAGGCACTCCCTATAGTAGGGGTGTAAAAAAAAACGTACCCAAATAAACCGATCCGACCCGAATGGGTTTAGGTTATACGGGTCACCTTATTCGGGTTTATGTGGGTTATTTGGGTTAACTCGAACCCAAATCTTTTATATGGTTTAGTATATGAGTTAAACATAAAAAGATTTGGGTTACCCGAATAAGCATTTTTATTATTATTATTTTTTTTTAAATAATTTGATTGTATTATTAGTAAAACTATACTATAATATCAACCACCTTTATATTTTATAGTTTATACTACTTGTTTAAAAATTGAATATGCACTTTTATATTAAAAAAAATGACTAGTTATTTACAATAAGAAATAACAAGTTGTCATCCATATTCTATAACTCTATATTCTTAAGAATTATACACACGTTTTCTGTTTCGATTCCCAAATCCAAACCAAACCAAACCAAACCACACTTGCCTACAACTTATGATCCCATCACAACTCACAAGTTGTCTTCCTTACACAACACAATATAAAAGTTTTAAGAAAAATCCCTAACAATCAAAAGGTAAACACTTCCCAAATTTATTTGCTTAATATTTATTTGGGTTACCGATTAGTTTATATTCATGAAAAACCGAATAACCCGACCCAAATAACCCGAAACTCGAACAACCCGACCGAATAACACCCCTACCCTATAGCCTAAAGTAGCATCAGAGCATTTTTTTTTTCTTCCTTCCAATCTGGATTTAATAATTAACTCCTACTTAAGAAAATGAGTTTTAAACATTATATAATCTTTACTCCCTTATAAAACACACTATCCCTCCCCCCTTTTTAAACTTTCTACCTTTAAAATACCTAAAATGTCCCTACTAATATAACTAACATTATTCATGATTCTATTGAATACCCAATATACCTTAATGAAATTAATATACAACATCTACCCTTTAATTTCTAAAATAACTACACTACCCATTTTACATTAATAATCACACCATCACCATCGCCACCGCCGCAGCCACCACCGCCTCCACTATACCGCCGCCGCTACCATCATTGCCGCTGGATCGCGCGGGCATGCGTCTAGTATGGTTTAAAAGGGATTAGCATCTCTAAAAATTTAGCTTTGATTTACAAATTTGGACCTCAATGAGCCTAGTATATGAAAATTTGGACCGTAAGTTTGATGCCCCTCGGATCGGATTGTGATGCCATCGACGGTATCATGTATTCGTAGCATAGTTTCAATAAGATAAATGCTAGACAACGTGATCAATATTAATCAATGGATGACAAAACGTATATGTACTATAGGTTATATAAAAATTATATGTACTTTATAAGTACATTTGTTTAGTAATATTTGTTATTTATAATTAAATCATCCAATGTTGATAAGATTTCAATAAATTTGTGTTACGAAGGAACATTAGAAAAGAAGAAAATAATATCGATGTAGTTGTTCCAAGGAAAGGAAAGCGGTCATAGGTTAAACATCACATTACCCATATATAATTTCAAAGTTGTTACAGTAACTGTAGTACTATCAAAATATATATAAGTTTAGCAAAGTTCATTTCTCAATTAATGAAAATGGAAAATTTTGTCAAATTCTCTCCAAATTCTTTTTTTTAACGGTCAGTTAAGAATCGACAACACGGAAAACCTCACCAAACAAGGGTGAAATCCTGCAATTTCACTCCTTTCCATAAGATTCAAGTGCTAGCAGCAGGGCGGCATTTCAGAAAAACCCCACATACTTGTCACTCCTAAGAGTCGAATTCAAGATCTGTAGTTAAAATCGGGGATGTAATGTCTGGCCTATTTATGCTTTCTCGATCAAGGACTTACTAGAATTTCACGAGCACTTGGGAAACAGAAAGCTAGTAAAGAAGGCAATGAAAGGGATTATTATGATTACTTGTTGGTGTCTTTGGAAAGTGAAAAATCAGAAAAGATTCAAAAACACCAAGATCAACGTGGATGAGATTCTACATAATGTAAAGACCATCGGGTTTAGAAATAGAACTAGACATTGTAGTATTACTTGAAAGGATTGGTATTCATTTGAGTTGATGTAAGTATTTATAATTGTTGCATCTGAGCAATTGTGGGAAGAGTGTTACCTTAAATAAAAAAAAAAAAAAAAAAAAAAATTAAACCGGGGATGCATCAGATCGGCATTGATTTTGTTATTTGATATTGACGCATTAATTTTGTTATTTAATGCTTCGTAGAATAGTACATGTGATGCCTATCTTTAAAAAACTTTATTGAGTTTGCCTTTTTGGTTAACCATTTAAAAACTTAGAAAAAGTACCCACTTGATAGAGCAAATGGCATTGGCAATGGCGACTCCACTTGGTATAAATAAAACAATTTCTCCTCTTTTCCCAACTAGATCCTTAACTTCCTTCCCTGTTATAGATAGATCTCACCATCGCATAACATCATATCATAATTACAATCACACTTTCACCAAAACCATGCCACTTCCAAGTCTAGCCATCAACAAACTAACCACACAATAATGACTACCAACGAAGGTTCTCACACATTTCATTGGCAAGACGACGACCTAGATGATGTTAACTTCCAAATACAAGGCAGCACACTTCTATACATCATAGTTCTATTTGTTATCATCATCATTATATGTATATGTTTCTATATATACTCTCGTTGTTGTATAGCTCGCACTAGCTCATCTTCTTCCTTTTCCATTTCTGGGGTTTCTTTGCCATTATCTCAACTACCACAAGGTCTTGATGCTGCCATGATCAACAGCTTACCAATCATTGTCCACCAACGACGACAAGCAGCTAATGAAACAACGACGTCGTCGTCGGAATGTAGTATTTGTCTTGGAGTTTTTGAAGATGGTGATAAAGTAAAAGTGTTGCCAAGTTGTTCACATTGTTATCATTGTGAGTGTGTTGACAAGTGGTTGATTACACATTCGAGTTGTCCTATTTGCAGAACTTCTGTACGAGTCGTCGACGACTCGCCTGTTTGACTCGGTTGTATTCATTTCCCTTTGTTAATTATTTTTTTAAAGAAGTATTCTTATTAGTTATAAATTATATTTGGTTCACCCAAGATGATTGAGAAAAGATTCGACCATGTGCATATGATTCAACTTTGTAAGCTTACAGCATTTTATATTTTTCATGAAAAATATGATACAACAATTAATTTGGTACGTCTACGAATATAACTAAAAATATAGTGATAAAGACATGCACGAGCATGATTAGTGGTTAACTTTGTTAAACAAAAATAATCATAATTTTATGCAATTTATCCCTCTTTAACGCTTAAATTATCATGTCTTGTGTCGGACATCAAAATTTTAAACATATTCAAACCTATCAACTAGTCATATGTATTATTACTTGTCATACAATATTGTGTATTTAGTTTATTAGGCCACACGGAATGCGCCGGGAAGGGAATTGAAGTGGTACCAATGCAGTACCTTGCGGGAACACCCCTCCCC
>JAOXNX010041168.1:0-14319 GCA_028566075.1 Solidago caesia | reverse complement strand
ATGTCTTGCACATGATCCATTTAACAGTCCATAATTGACGGACGTTATGCTTTGGACTGAAATTGCCAAAGAAACATAAAAACTGGACCAGTTTCGCTACTTTTGCATAAGTTGGACAATTCTTGCAAATCGGATGATATCACAGGGACCAAAAATGCAATTTGTTCTATTTTATATATTATGCTTAGGCTCTACTTGGATAATGGATCAAACTACCATTAATCTTTGCTAGATGTGATATAATGGGCGATCTTGCTAGTTGGCTTAAGGAATATCCCGTAATGCAAGTCATAAAAAGATGTTTGTTTTGAACTTAATTTGCACATAAAAGTCTCAAATATACAGAGCTATCGGTTAAAGACTTAAAAGTTATTGATTTTTGATCATTTTCTTTAGACACTTTTCATTCACAATAATACTGTTTAATTATACAGATAATTTTTGTCTAAACAAACATTTCATCCGAACAACAATTAATGAATAAAAAAACAAACAAAGCCTTAGAGAATCAAATTATCCGCTTGATAAGTTAATTTTATAATCTTAAAAAACATAAAACTTTCTTATACTATATCATAAAGAATTTGACTTTTTGTCTCATAATTTGAAATTTAAGTATCGTAAATCGACTATTTTGTTCTTAAGCATATATTCAATATGTTGATTAAATCAAAGAATCTTATATAAAAATCACATATTTGACCAAATAAAAAACAGACTAATTAATATAAATTAATGCATAACATAAATTATCACTCCTTTCTAACATCACTAAAAAAAGGATAAATGGGTGGGAACCATCTGGTCTCATGTACCATCTTGGTACCCAGAGGGAACACCACATAGAACTCATGTCCGATGACTCATCATTCTCACACATGGATCACAAGATATAATTTCTCCACTTGCCTTTGACAAGGTTTGAACCTGTGACATGCAGCCTTCATCTGTGGGCCCATATGGTCACATGTGGTCACTGACCATCACACAAAACTGGTAGTCATGGAAGCCAGCCGTCATATCATCAGCCGACTATCTTAGCTGGCGTATTATAAAATAATCTACCACCGTGTATCGCGTGAACAAATTCGAGTTACGTATAAAAAATACATATATTTTTTTTTGTCATATTTTAGATAATATATCATGAATAACAAATAATGAAAAAAATAATAAAAAAAAGACGGTAAACAGTAATCACATTGTGCAGATATTATGATATTAATTTAGTTTGTAATTTATTTAGGAAATGGAAAAATCTATTTTGTACTTTGTACTAGTAATTTATTTTTAAAAAGAATAATCTATTTTGTATTCATTAGCCTGAATGTGTAGCTGAGTTAGTTAAAAAGTGTAACAGTTTTGCATTTTTCATAAAAGGAGATCAGCTGTTAGATCGGTGGTTTGACTTGGCTTATCAAGATTTCTGAAAAGGAAAATGATTTTCTTCCTAAAAAATCAGTCTAAATATCTTTTAAATAACTGGATCACATTTGGTAAAATCAAATAATGAAATTAGAAGATAGAATTAATGGATTACACATGTCCTATAATCAACTTGTTGAAAGGATTATTAGGTTTTTAAGAAGGGAGATGATATAAATACTACATCTTTTGATAAAGCTACCATACTGATGCATCATTTACTTGTATAGTTTGTTGTATCACTTATATAATGTGATAAATTAATCAAAAAATTATGGTACGAATATCAATTCTTTTTTAAGAAGTATAGAAGGAAAACTAGACACATGCCCGCGCGATGCAGCGGCAATGATGGCAGCGGCGACGGTGTATTGGAGGCGGTGGTGGCTGCGGCGATGGCGATGGTGGTGGTGTGGTTATTAATGTAAAAGGGGTAGTGTAGTTATTTTAGAAATTAAAGGGTAGATATTGTATATTAATTTCATTAAGGATATATTGGGTATTCAATAAAATCATGGATTGTGTTAGTTATATTAGTAAGGGCATTTTAGGTATTTCAAAGGTAGAAAGTTTAAAAAGGGGGGAGGGGTAGTTTGTATTATAAGGGAGTAAAGATATTGGGTAGGGTTAACGTGAGAACCAAAACAAAGATGAGAACTGTGAGAACCACTATTTCCCCTCATTCTTTCCCCTTTTTGGTGTGGTTTTTTAAATTTTTAATTTTTGATTTTTTTAAATAAAAACTCATTCCAAAAAAAAAAAAAATTTAAAAAAGATTTTAAAAATAAAATTAAAATTATATAGGTTATGTGTTGAAAACGGATGGAGATGGTACGGGCGTAGCCCTCAGTCGAACGGGTGTAGCTCATTCAGTGGGCTTCACCCTTAGCAGTCGTAGACCTCAAGGAATTTATAAAGGGGTTGGGGGTTGAACGCATTTGAGAATGATTTGGATTTGATGGGCGGCGATCCAAGAGATAGTGGTGGTTGGATACGATACGGGCATAGCCCTTAGCCGCATGGGCTCCGCCCTTAGAGATGGTGGTGATCGGAGTTTGTGAGTCTCGAAGTGAAAGAGGAAGAGGATAAAAAGTTTTGAGAAGAAATAAAAGTGAAAATATAAATAAATGGGTGTTTTAAAAAAAAAGATGATTTTTTATTGGTTCTCACAGTTCTCACTCTTATTTTTGGTTCTCACTTGATCATTTCACTATTGTTAGTCCAGATTCACTGGACCTGTCCAGATTCACTGGACCTGTCCAGATTCACTGTACCTTTATGATTTGTCATGTAATAGCTAAACATCGAAGCCAGTAATCTCATACTTGTATAAGAAACCTAAATTCTTAGGTTCAGATTACTGATGATTCACTCGAGTCAAGATCTACCTAAAACTAGTCATTCTAATTGAAGTCGAAGACTGAAGTAAGAAGAAAGAAGATAGTCTCAGTGGCGGATTCTAGTAGACTATATAAAAAGATCGAAGACTGAAGCTCTCTAGTACAAAGTATTCAACTGATACTTTGCACAAGTTCCAAGACAATCACTTGAGTATTATACAACTTGACACACAAGTTGTGTGTAATTAATGTCTTGTCTTTTAAGCATTAATTACAAGATCGATTGCGTATATTTATGTAATACGTCTAATCAAAGACCATTACATACATTATACACTTACAAGGGTTTCCTCTAAATACATTCGTATTTGGTTCCCTTGTATTATAATTCGTATATTTATACGTATTTATCCTAGTCATTACTTTGGACATTTGCCTATAAATATCAAGTGAAGTAAATGCATTCCAACCAAGTCGTGCACAACAAAGTTATTACTCTACGCGACCAAAAGCTTTATCAAGTAGAATTTGCATTTACTCCTTTGTGTTCAAACATAATAAATATTTTGGTATTGATTAGAACACAAGGTTGTTTATAGATCAATAAGTTGCTTTCATAGGTTGTTAGAATATCTTGTTTTACATTATTCTGTTTCCGCAACAACCTTGTATTTTGTTTATACATCAATAAACAAAATACATTTGAAAAATACTTTTGTTATGTCTATTTTACTTTACTTCTTTGTATTAAAGTAAATTTATTGCTTAAAGTTTACAGTTCTTATATTCATTACTTACAAGTGAATTGTGTTTTGTTTATCAACACTACTAGAAAAACAGCTATTCTTGACGCGCAATGCGCGTCATAAAGGAACTGCAAACCTATAGTTTGATAAAGAAACTATTTTGATCATTATTGACATAGAGGTGTCTACGTTTTGGATCATCCGTAAAAAGTGGGACTAACAGTCACACTTAAGTGATGTATCATTTTCTTACAAAATCATATATTTTCTTTACAATCGGACCAATACTATCTTAGAATCTAATTAGATTCTTGCACATGGTTTTCGATACTATCTAGATACTAAGAAAAATAGCACGGGTTTTCGGACACCAAAACCCAACCCTACACTTTTTGATCATATAATCATCTATCAAATAAATCATGAAAAATAACAATAATATCTTAATCAAGCCACATACAAGGTTTATACTATGCTAAAAATGACCTGGGATGGTTGGTTTGACTATAACCTGACTTTCTCTCTTACCCTTCTATTTTCTTTCAACTCTTCTCGTGCTTTATACTCTTCTCTCCTTCTTTTTATTTCTTTTCTTTTGTAATGATAATGCTTTAGATATAATTTATAAATAGATTAGATATTAGGTAAATAGGTAGAATACCCAAATACCCTTCCTAACTTTCTTTCCTTTTTCCCTTTTCATTCTAATAATAACATTAATGGTAATAATAATTAATAATAATAATAACACTGATACTTTTAGTGTTTAATAAATACTTAATGTATTTTAGGGTGTTACAGTGTGGTGCAAGTCAAACTGTTAGAAGAAAAACAACTTGGCTTTCATCATCTTTGGAATGCATGGATTCCAAAGAAGGTGAATGTATGCACTTAGATATCCTCAATCAATCGTTTGCCAACACGCACTAATTTAGTTGCCAGGGGAATTGGTTTAATAACACTGGCTTGTCCGCTTTGTGACTTTTTGGAGGAAGATATTGATCATATCATGACTAATTGCCCCGAAGTGAAACCATATTGCCTCTAGTCTTGACCCTAGTAGGGACTTGGTAGTCTAACATCTATCCTCATCAACGATATTGGAAAACGGAAGTAACAAATTTCATGATGATAAACTTGCATCGAAGGCTTTCCTTGGGTCCTTGTATGTAGTTATATGGTCCATCTCGAAATAGCGAAATATAGTGGATCACGCAGTGTTGGATGACTCCCAAAAAGTCAAGAGTGAGGACATTTTTCAGTCTATTCAAAGGCTTTCTCTCAAATGGATTCGTTTACACAGCAAGAAACTAGGATACTTGGGTTCACAGTCCAATGTCTGTGTTTGCGAACATAGCCTGCCTTTGAAATGTGTTAACTCACAATTACTTATTTTGATCTAAATTCTTTTGACATGGTGTATATTCTCTGTCTCTAACTCCAAATGTTGCATTGACCATATTATTAGCAAACAATGTAATACTAGCTTTTTTGGTTGAATAAATACAATAACAAAATGTGACAAGTTCAATACATTTTCATATACTTGTGATACGAATCAAGAGGGTCAGCATGGTCAAGGGCTGAATGGGCCAAGATAAGGTTAGCATGGTCAAGGGCTAAATGGGCCAAGCGTGCTGAAGTCAGGAGATCGTTGGAGACAGGTCTACAACTGAAAGAAAAAGAACAAGAAGTAAAGGGGGCTGAATGTCAAGTTTTATTAATTAGTTTATTATTATTATTAGCAATGACTTGGTCATCGAGTTAGGTTAAGTATCTATGTTTAAATAAGGCCTATGAGCCATACGTGAGTATTGTCTTGAATATTGTTTATGTTCTGTTGAACTTGGGAGTTATGGAGTTCTAATTCCAGCCTATCAATTGTGACAACAGACTTCATTCGGCTTTTGTTCGTGTTATCTATTTGTTCTTTCTTCTTTATTTACTTGCAATCGGCTTAATACCTATCAATTGGTAAGCCTTCCTTCTTATAGCCTGTGATTTGATTAGCAATGGGTGCAAGGAAAGCAACCGAGACATCTTATTTGGATAGTGATTTGAATCTATTGAGAACGTCTTCTGAGCAATCTCAGGGGATGACGAAGACCAGATTGGGTAAGATGGATTTGGCTTTGGTTTCTTTACAAAATTCGGTTCAAAAAGGGTAGGAGGATTCTTAGCGTCAGTTTGCAGAAATCGACAAACGTTTTTGACTTATTTCATGGAGTTTTTTTCGAGGTATGTTAATCCGCAGCCAAATACTTAGCCAGTTACTCAGCCGGTAGTTCAACTGATGTCGGCACCTGCTTCTAGTTCCACGGTACCACTGGCGGATAAAATTCATTCTTCTAA
This sequence comes from Solidago caesia, assembly GCA_028566075.1. NCBI lineage: Eukaryota > Viridiplantae > Streptophyta > Magnoliopsida > Asterales > Asteraceae > Solidago > Solidago caesia. Next base: position 8,456 of record JAOXNX010041168.1, on the reverse strand, counting down.
GGCTTATGTTGCGGCTGGATATGACCCCTCTTGGTTATGGGTAATTATGGTGTAACAAGAAATGGGGTTTTTGTAAGTTCAGGTGTTCGGGATGGGGCGTCGGCTGTTAATAAGCATTCGAATTCTGGGTTTTATATGGAGAATGGGACAGATGGCCTGATTCCAATCATTTTGGTGAGCGGTTCATGGATAGGTCGGATTATCGATTAAAGAAGCTTAAGATGTCGTTGTTTAATGGGGAGGATGCCTACAGTTGGGTTTACAAGATGGAAAGGTTCTTTGATGTTCAAGGGTTTACACTACCAGGGGAGGTGTGTTTGGAATGACAGGCCCTGGCTTGGTTTCGGTGGCGTACAAAACGGGAACCAATAGGCCATTGGGACATGTTGTAGTCTTGGGTTTTGGATCAGTTTCAGCCATCACAAGCAGGAAATTTGTACGAACAGTTTTTAGGGATTTTTCAAGATAGGACGATTCTTGAGTATGTGGCTCTCTTTGAAAATCTAGTTGCGCAGTTGGATGGTATTCTAGAGGATGTTTTGCTTGGGACGTTTATTAAGGGTTTGAAACAGGATGTTCGATCGGTTGTTCGTATTTTGTAGCCTCGAGGGTTAAATCAGACGATCAAGCTAACTAATATGATTGATGAGGATTGGATGGGTGGGGGGTCTGCTAGCGAAAAAAGGGGAGTTCAGTCGGGCTCTGGACGTATTGGGTTTGGTGGTAAGCAAGTGACGACTAGTGGGGGGTAACCACAAAACTTGGCGAGACAAAGGTGGGGGACAAGGGTGGAGTTACAAAACTAGGGTACGGTTGACTGATGCGGAGTATGCGGATAAACGTGCTAAAGGTTTATGCTTTTGTTGTGATGAGAGGTTTGGTCCGGGTCATCATTGCGCGAAAAAGAATTTGAGGAGCTTTGCAGTTACTTATTGATGCTGGGGAGGAGGAGGAAGAGGGGGACGAGCTACATGTCCATTTGGATGCAATTTTGGTTTCAGTAAGTTCGGTTGTTGGGTTTTCTTCTCCGCAGATGATGAAGGTGAGAGGTAAGCTAGGCTGAGCAAGGGGGCACATTTTATCCCTTTGAAACACCCATATACGGCTTCATCTATGGCAATGGTGTTCATTAAAGAGGTGGTGCGGTTGCATGGGATTCCTAAGTCGATCGTCTTTGATCGTAACAAAGTATTTGTTAGTCACTTTTGGAAAGAATTGTTCAAGTATATGGAGACGACATTGACAAAAAGTACTGCATACCATCCACAAATGGATGGTCAAACATAAGTGGTTAATCGTAGCTTGGAGACTTATCTGAGGTGCTTTGCTTCTTGAAAACCGAAAGAGCGGGTTAAGTGGCTGTCGTAGTTTGCCGTTCTAAAAAAAAACAAAAAAAGTGGCTGTCGTAGGCTGAGTACTGGTATAACACGTGATATCATTCAACTATTGGAATGACTCCATTTAAGGTGATGTATGGACATGATCCTCCAACACTTTTACATTATGATTCTGGTAATGCTTTTACTTTTGATGTGGATAAATACTTGGTGGAACGAGATCAAGTATTGGAGGAGCTAAAAGTTTAGTTTTTGCGTGCTCAACATATCTTTGATACATATGGTCTTCAATAGTCGTACGAGACTTCCTAGATAACTCCTTTATTGGTTTATTTTATAGCATAAAGTCATCTAAAGTTCTAAACAACATTTTTAACTTGACTAATTACGAAAAGATTTTAAAGAAAATGTGTTATCTATAGTAAACTTGAAGGAAAAATAATAACGAAGATAATAAGGGTATCTCCAATGGCAAAATGCTTATCTAAAATGTTGACTAGACATATTGAGGCTTTAAAATGTCATCATTGGACTTTCAATATGTATTCAAATGTTAATGGGGATATTGAAAGTATTTTGTAAAAGTGGGCCAAGGTGCTTTTTTTAATTATTTTTTTAAGCATATGTGTATGTATAATGTAAAGGGAGTGATAAACTTACAATATTTTTTTGCCATCCACAACAAGTACTGTTTTAAACAGTTGTACGTTATGCAGTAACAACTTGTACTTTGTCGTGGATGATTAAAAAAAGTGATGTAAGTTTATCACTACCCATAATGTAATATAATGTTTTTTAATTTAATATAAATGATGGTATGATATTGGCAAATTGAGTTTCAGTATATTGGGTTGGAGGCAAAACCACTACAAAAAAAGTGGTCTGTTGGGACTGAAATATTGGGAAGTGATATATCAGTCTCGAACACATAATATCAGTAACTGAAATATCAGTTACTGATGCTTTTAAGGACTGACTTTATTTTGACTGATCGTGGTGACTAAAAATCAGTCCCTGATACATCGACACCATATCTAAGACTAAATTTCAGTTACAAATATGTCCGCACAATAAAAAAGTTTGGAGGGAAATTTGTTGGTGACTGAATTTCAGTCCCAACTAAACTCCTAATAAATGGACAACATATTTAAGACTAAATTTCAGTCCTAATTCAGTCCCTAATACATGGGCATTAAATTTAAGACTAACTTTCAGTTACAAATACGTTTGCACAATAAAAAATTTGGCAAATTAAGTGGTTTGTTGGGACTGAATTTTAAGGGACTGATATATCAGTCTCGGATACATAGTATTAGTAACTGAAAAATCAGTTATTGATACTTTTAAGGACTAACTTTTTATTGACTGATTGTGGCGACTAAAAATCAGTCCCTGATTCATCGACACCATATTTGAGACTAAATTTCAGTCACAAATATGTCTGCACGATAAAAAGTTCTGGAGGGAAATCTGTTGGTGACTGAATAATTCAGTCCCAACTAAACCCCTAATACATCGGCAACATATTTAAGACTAAAATTCAGTTACAAATATGTATGCATGATAAAAGGTTTTGGAGGGAAATTGGTAGTGACTGAATTTCAGTCCCAACTAAACCTCTAATACATGAACAATATTTTTAAGACTAAATTTCAGTTACAAAAATGTTTGCGAAATAAAAGGTTTTGAAGGTATTTTATTGGTGACTAAATTTCAGTCCCAAATAAGTGACAACTTGATATACAAAATGAGTGACTGAAATTACGTCGCTCATAGAAAGAGAAACTATTAGGGACTAATATGGGTCTATTTTGTCGGTCTCTGATAGTCAGTATTCAAGACTGGGATATCAGTTGTTGTTGGTATTTTGGACAATTTTTCTCTAAGTCATTTTAGTGACTAATTAACAGTCTTAAATATTTTGATACTTTATCTAGAACTAAACTTCAGTTACAAAAGATTTTTTATGGAAGCTTATTGGTTACTGAATTTCAGTCCTATCTTTTTTTTACATTATATTTTTATTTTTAAGCTATTCAACCCGGACCAATTAATTAAAATTTTAAACTAAAAAAATATGTTAAAAAAAAAGGCATTCACAATATTAACTTTATTGAAAACCTACTATATTTGATGTTTGAAAAGGTTCTTAATGCTCATGTTTGAAAAAATGTGACGCAAGTTGAACATATCGGTATAATACCTCATTCGTGACAGATTTATTTGAGAACACTACTACACAACACATTTTTGGATCGGTCAAAACAATTGTTTGAATGGATTTGGAAACGATCTAAAAACTTGTGATCTAAAAAATAAATTGTTTTTTAGAACAGTTTTTCATTGATTATTTAGATCGGTTTTTATTATTTTATAAACGATTATCTGCGGTTTATGAAACACTTTTATGGATTATTTGGAACCACTATTTTGGATTTTATGGATCAATTATTTATACTTTATAGATCATGTTCTTATATACTAGAAAATAGTAGTAAATAATTATCTAATAATTTTTCATTTTAAAGCCATAAATTTATAATTTATATACTCCGTATAAAATAAACTTTTAGATAGTCACACAAATCTACACCTAAACAGGTAAGGCAAGCATGTAAAAGTAAATAAAGATTATATAATAGTTACCAACAAAAACCGAGTGAAAAACTTGAAGAAGTTCAAACAAAAAGCTTCAAACCCTAAACCTTTTAAATTCCTAATTTTGGCACTTTTGGGATAATATTGTAGATTAAAAGGTTTCAATGTGTTTATTGATGGTGATGAAATTTTTAAGATTTAGTGGATTTAATGCAAAGGCTTTAGAGGATTTTGAGAGGTTTTTTTCTTTTGTTGATCGATGGAAGAAAAGAGAGGCAAAAGTTGAGAGGTTAATGGCTTTTGAAGAGGGCTTTACTGATCCATGGGAAAATTTTGGCGGTCCAATGAAAAAATTGCTGCTTCCATGAAAAAATTGCCGCTTCCATGAAAAAATAAGCGGATACATGAATTTGAGCTGGTTTTATTTATTTAAAATAAAATAAAATTGAGTTTATTTTTAAATTTGTCGATAACTTTTAACTTAAAAAAAATAATTTTGTCACTATTATTAAATAACTTAAATTAAACATTTAGTCAACCTTCCTCATTTATATAATTATCTAATATAATTACAACTTAGTTTTTTATAACTTATATTTTGTACTTCCTCAAGTTCTTCTTCATCGTCTTCTACAAGCCGATCGTTAACTTGTTCTTTTCTAAAAAAATTGATAGTGAATATTGGGATTTAGAGTGCCAAGCCATTGATCGAAAAAATTTGATAGTGAATATATGTGTGTGTGTTTTTGGTTAAAAAAAATATAAATTAATTGTGAGGACGTGTCCTCGCATATACATATAGACATATAGTACATGCATACATGCATGAATCAGTTTCTCAATCATTCGTTTCGGATAACAAACAATGTTTAAGGCCCAATAGGCCCATTTGAGTGAAAGACGAACACACCCGGGCCCATTTGGCCCATTTTATACAAATGATGAACATGTTTCACCCAATAGGCCCAAACGAATGATTGAGAAACATATTGAGCCCAATAGGCCCAATTATTAGATGAACACTGTAAAATGAAGCTTTTGAACAAGTAAATACAATATGTACATATTGGTGATCGGATTTGGAGTTGGTTCTACATCAGTGTGAGTGAAAACATTATTTTGTGAATCTTTATTGTAGTTGATAGGATCAAATTCATAAAATCTGAATGGAGGTACTAAGGGGTGTCGGGGATCGGGTTTTTGTTGATGGTAGAATTTGATTCATCAAAAGTGATATGATTGGAGGTCCCGAGTTCCATCATAGACATTCGTGTAATTTATAAAAATTTAGAAAAATTATAAATTAATTATATTAGGTATATTGCGCCACATATCGACCAATGATACATCAATCACGCTTTAGTATATTGGTAGATACATAGAGTACATTCATATTGGGCCGGGTTATTTTAAAACAAGTATTAAAGTAAACAAATATGATAAGATCTTGAACATTAGATCAAGGTAAAACTGATGAACGGAGATTCATAAAACACAAATATATACACTGATGCACAATGATTTTCAGTTAAAAGAAAAAGATTATCTATTTGTTGTATTTTAATACTTGTTTTATTTTAACTAGGACCCATTCATACTACATACTGCATACATATATGGATACACTACGTAATTTTAAATTATTATTATAAATTAATAGATTAAAACAAATTAAAATTCATTGAACAAGTATAATTAACAATAAATATGAATTGATTTAACATATAAAAGTTTTAACAAATAACAAACAAATATTAAAGCCATTTAAAAAAAAATAAAAAAAAATATTAAAACCCTCTAATATATCCCTCCAGTTTTTTCAACCAAAAAATTAAAATCATCCCAAAAATTTAACCCCTCTCATATATCCCTCCAATTTTTTCAACACCAAAAAATTGAAATCATCATGAAAATTTAACCCCTCTCGTATATCCCTCCATTCCCAAAAACTCTCATCTTAGTGAGAAAAAAAAAACCCTCTCATCCCTCTTATATATTATTGTTACAACCAAAACCCACTGGAAGAAAACCACCCCGCCCCCTTCATTCTCCACCGCCGGGAAATAACCCACCCCGCCCCCTTCGTTCTCTGACCACTGGTAAATTCCCACCTCCGCCGGGAAAAAAAACCCACCACCGCTAGGAAAACATCCTTTTTTAAGAAAAAAATTATACCATGGCTTCTGGTATGGTATAATTTTTCCAAGATTTGATTATTCAGTTTTCAAGATTTGATTATTATTAAATCTTGGATCTATAGTGTTTAGGTTTTTATTTTCGATGGTTATTTCCAAAATAGGTTTCCGTTTTTTAAATTTTTTTATTTAATCGCATTTTTTTATATCTGTATATTGTTTAATCTGATTTTTTTTATTTATATTTGAATATTGTTTAATCTGATTATATACAGATTTTTATTTTTTATTTATTTATATTTTTCTTACTCCTGCACGAGATTTATGGAACATGAAGCCACGCATCATCCTTTTGTGGAAGAAAAGCTTTCGGTGGGATATGATACTCCTTGATTGGAGGGTAAGTTGTCAATCTTACTTTTGTTTCCTATGTTTCCACTTCCTGTCGATTTTGGTTTCATTGTCGTAATTTTCTCTTTTTAATTTTTGCTGTAAGGTAAAAAGATTCAAGCTTGTGTTAAGATCCATTTGGTGTTAGAATTCGCTAAGATTAAAGCTAACGATTTTGAAGCAATAGTCGATCTTTAGGCAACAGGTCTGTTTTAGTATGCATATTTTGTTTAGCTTTATGTGAATTTATTTTATTTCATAAGAAATGTAAAATACTTTTGGAATTTATTTAGAGATTGAAATGCTTTTGTTTTGCAGAGCAACTGTATAGCTAGAATCTCAGATATAATTTTCATGTACTATGAGTGAGTTATCACATATTTTACAAAAATGATGTCATTGTTTGCAATATAAATTTCCATTTGTGAGGAAGACTTGCAAGTTTGTTCACTCCGTCGTACTATGTCTAATTAGTTAGCAGTTTGTTGTTATACGTTTTCACTTTGTCCTATATGAGAAAAGGACAGCTGCTTCATAAGATATACATGTTTGTTAATTTAAGTCTATGAAAGCTCATAATTTAGGTGATTTTCGGTTTGATATGTGGTATTTTTTTTTTATTTTTTTTTATAATTGATGGGTTATATAAATACAGTTGATACTCTTCAAAAAAATATATTTGGGTTTAAGTGTGGTTAAAGAAAACTCTTAACAAAAAAAATTGTAGTTAAAAAAAGCTTGTGTGGTTAGTGGTGTGTTTAGGTGGAAGTATTAAAAAATATCCCTATATTTATTTTAGGTATATCGTTTTGGGTTTAAGTGTGGTTAAAAAAAAGTCTTAAAAAAAAAAAATTAATGTATTTAAAAAAAGTTTGTATGTGTTAGTGGTGTGTTTAGGTTGAAATGTTAGAAGATATCCATATATTTGTTTTAGATATATAAAATAATTAGATTGTAAAAATCTTTAATAAAAAATACAAGTTCACATGAAAATTTCTAATAACAACCCCGCGTTTACGCGGGTTTTAAACCTAGTATGGTTCTATTTTTCAGCCGACATGCAGACAAGTATGTAAGGAAGGATAGGCTGGACTGGCCACAGGGTTCTTGATAGACTACATTTCTTACTTTCTTTAGTGTCTTTTATACATCCAATTGACTTTTTCATGTTTTGGGTTTTTATTGGGTCACGCCAAAATTGCATACCAGGGTCCAACGGGTTGTGCAAAAATTGGGTTCGTAAGCTAAAATTGATTTCTCGAGCCCACGCATGGCCGCTTTTTGCTGAAACCCGGTCTGGTTTTTTGCTCCAATTTTTGACCCAGTGCCGTTTAACGACTGATGTGATTGGAGGGCAACATTTGGTTCTACCCATTTTCTAACATTAATAACATCAAGGGCGTAGCTTATTAAGGGCGGGAGGGGGTGCCCGACCCCTCAAATTTTTTTTCACGATGTAGGGATATATAGTTTTCGTATAGAAAAATTTCGGTATATTTGGTTTCGACCCCCCATTTTAATAGCGTTAGGAAAAAAAAAATAGATCCCGACCCCCCACTGAAAATTTTCAAGCTTCGCCACTGAATAACATACTTTAATTGAATCACACTTTGAATATTTGTTCACACAATATTACAATGCTATGTTGTTTGTTACATAACTTCTACATGTATATATATAACGAAAAGGTGTTTGTGAATGGTTCTGTTTGTATCCTTTCCTTTATTTGGTTGTCTCTTTGTCAAGAGTCATACCTTTTCATTATTTATATTTTATACACTAATTACACAATCTATCTTATAGTTATTTCTAACACCATGGATTAAGGAATTACTAATTTTCAACAAAAATTAGTACATCATCTAGAACGGGTCAACCCAGTCTGACCCAAACCAACACAACTGACCTGAGGACTATTCAAGACCCATTTTGACTTGTCACGTGATACAACCCAACCCATCCATTTTAGCTCCTACAATTGGAACCAATGTATAAG
>JAOXNX010041161.1:4057-14322 GCA_028566075.1 Solidago caesia | reverse complement strand
AATGGTTGCTTCTCTTTTCCTTTAAAATATAATAATGGTTATATTTCTTCTCCATTTGTGCAGTTATTGTAGGATTTTTATAATCAATATTGGTGTGATGTTGTAAGTTAGTTTGTTTCATACCCAAATAACAAGTATATCTTTTGTTTATTTTGATTTGAAGCATGAAAGAATAGGTAGAACATAGGAGAATTAAAGGTTTTACAAAAGGGCTCAAACTGTGACTCAGTTTCTTTTTATGGGATAGTTTCACACTTTCACATGGGTACATTCACTTGATGCTTACAGGTTTTTAACATAGTTTGAACCACAACTACATTACTTCCTTTGATACTACAACTCATCCAATATTACAAGAAATATGTTTATAATGACTTTAATTAATTTCCGTTGCCTAAATTCATGTGAATATTTGTTGTTGTAGGAGATGGACCTGTTGGTGGAGGCAGATAAACTATAACCAGCTAGACCACTATGTTGCATAAGTTCTTCCGAATATTCTTGGTTGTAATACCGTAATAACAAGTAAGCAACAAAGTCACAAGGATAAACTTTTTAACATTTTTGTTATATTATTTTTAAAGTTAAAAAATTACAAGTTTGTTGTGAAACTTTGATTTGGTCATGTACAACCACAAGCATATTGCATTCTGATCTCTGTTTTAGACAACTTTTGTAATCAAAGTTTTTAATTATATCACTATATATATATATATATATATATATATATCTAAACACCTTATAAAGCATTTAGGAGGTGTCTTAATTTTTAAAACTTTTAAACATTTCCTTATATATCATATCATTTAATGTCATTTAATATTTTTATTATTTATATATTAATTGATTATATATTATTTTTATATTAATTTATAAATCAATTTTAACTATTCTAACAATAATAACAAACGCATTTTATATATATACCCGTGTGTTATGCAGTCTAGAACCGGCAGTCGGCGAAGCCGACGGCCGACCACCATCACCTTTTCATGCATGTACTGAATGAAGTTTACGAATTTAATATACACTATAATTTAAATTTTTTGAAAAATCATTCATCACCGCGCATCGCGCGGGTACATTCCTAGTAGAACATAAACACAAAATGCTTCGTATTGGTGTTTGTGTCATGTCACACTTGGCTTTTGAGAAAAGGAAAATTGTATATAACTTGTGAAATGGTAGACGAAGTTCAAAGTTTCAAACACACATGTTATAAGATTAAAAAAAAAAAAGGAAATAAAAGTACCAATGGTTATGAATAAAGTATTTTATTGAAGGACTTACTTTCACAGTTTTGCTATTCGATGCCCTTAAATATTTACTTTTTATTTTAGGTTGTTCTATTTTAAGTGTCTACTTTGAGAAGTAAATTAATAATTATAATATTCAAATACTTTGTAAGTAAAAATGTTATCTTGTCAATTAAAAAGACAACATGAACATTAAAAATAAAATGGATAGAGTATATGTCTGAATTGATCAACTTTCTTTTAAATGGGACACCGGATAGCAATTTCACAATTAAGAGCACCAACAAGATTTATTTTTACTTGTGTATTGCGTCGGGATAATCGGTAAGTATAAAAGGTAACTAAAATGCCAATGGGTTGGTGGCCCATTGGTAAGGTCTTTGACCTTAGGATTTTTCACTAGGGTTCGAGTCTCACTCCTCATATTTATGGAGGTGGATTAAAGGGGGTATTTTTGGAAGTCTTGAGTTGCATCTTAGACATTCGTGTAGTTTAATGGTATGAGTAAGATAGTTTGTCGTTCTAAAAAATAAGCAACTAAAATAAAGTTAAAAGTAAAAAATAAAAACGAAAATAAGTGTAAGAGTCACAAAAAATATAGTGTAATTTAAAGTTAAGTGGTAAAATGAAAAGAATGAATTTCATATAACCCTTCCTAAACCTTTAAATATCATATATATATATATAGGGGTTAGTTATTGTAAAACAAATATTAACGTAAAACAAATAAGACAAAATGTGGACCATTAGATCTTGATCTAAGGTATTAATTAAGATAATTAATTAATTAGATTTTTATAATTATATAAATTAATGGTTAAGGGTATATTGGACATTTACTCACAATATTTTTCTCTCTCCAGTATTAATCAATGATCTTTTATTTAATTAATTGGATATTAAAATAAATTATACTTATCACATTATAATTTCATTCTCTCCCTGACTAGTCTCTCGATTTATAGTTTTTATTCCATTTATAGTTTCATTTCAAGTATCTTAGTATCTCTGATCACATCTACAACTGATGATGCACAAATGACTTATCGATTAATGAAAATGGTGATGCACAACCATAAAATAACAAAACAGATGATGCACAATTATGACTTAACAAAAACTGAACATCTATATATTAACGAAAGTAGTGATGCACAACCATCAAATAACAAAACAAATGATGCACAATTGTGACTGGACATTCATGGATTAATGAAAGTGGTGATGCACAACCATAAAATAACAAAAAACAAAGATGCACAACAATTAATTTTGTTTTTTTTAGTGAACTATTAAGAAATCTTGATCTGCACTTTGATTTCTCATTTAAAAGTTTTTTTCATCAGTTTTGTTTATAATGTTCTTTTAAACAAAGGTTAAATTAAATAATACACAAGAATACATTAAACAAGTAAAAATAGAGACAACGATCATTTTTAACTATCCACAGATTTTGATGCACAATAACATGTAAGAATATAAACCATTTTGAATTTATATATTGCAAATACCCCATGGGATTTCAAAAAGTTCCCGTAACAAAATATTAGATGGAAACAAAAAATAAAGGTTGTTGTACCAAAAAAGCTTCCCAAAATAAAAAATTGTGCTGTTAAACACATTTTCTTGATTAAACACATTTTCTAGAAAAATAATGATGTTTTAGATCATCAAGTTGGAAACTTGTAAGTGAAATTGAAAGGGGAGTTGTTGAACTGTTAATGGTAGCAAGCAGGTTGGAGACACCACATCTATACACAGATAATAGCTTTTCAGATCTACAAAGAGAGAGAAAGAAAGCGGCGTCGGCGTTCGGCGTTGAGGGGTGGGGTACGGCGACTGTGGGGTGGCAAGAAGAAGTGTAGCTTCTAACAGTAACTTGCAGCGTGGAAAAGCGGCGTGTGGTGTCGACGGTGGCTGGAGAAGAAGGGCGACAGCGGCTGGCGGTGGAGATGGGGCGGCGGCCGGAAACAGAGGTTTGGGGAGGGTTGGTTTAGGGAGAAGCTTTTTAGGGTTGGAAACAGAGGTTGGGGGAGGGTTGCTGGCCATATTTGGCTACAAGAAAATGATAATGAAAAAAGGGAATTAAGACCACAGTTTTTTTTATGCATGCAACATTACTAAAATACCCTTAAATCCTAAAATTAATATTAATAAGCTATAGGACACATGTCACCACTACACTTTATCTTATTTATTTTATAATAACTATTATTCTATAAATTCCAAAAATGCATACTTTAAAACCATTGTACATGATGTATTAAAACTTATACTTTGGGTATATATAGGATATCACACTTGGCTTTTGAGAAAAGGAAAATTGTATATAACTTGTGAAATGGTAGACGAAGTTCAAAGTTTCAAACATACATGTTATAAGATTAAAAATAAAATAAAAAAGGAAATAAAAGTACCAATGGTTACGAATAAAATATTTTATTGAAGGATTTACCTTCACAGTTTTGATATTCGGTGCCCTTAAATATTTACTTTTTATTTTAGGTTGTCCTATTTTAAGTGTCTACTTTCAAAAGTAAATTAATAATTAATAATTATAATATTCAAATACTTTGTAGGTAAAAATGTTATTTTGTCAATTAAAAAGACAACATCAACATTTAATCGGATAGCAATTTCACAATTAAGAGCACCAACAAGATTTATTTTTACTCGTGTATTGCGTCGGGATAATCGGTAAATATAAAAAGTAACTAAAATGCCAATGGGTTGGTGGCCTATTGGTAAGGTCTTTAACCTTGGGGTTTTTCACTAGGGTTCGAGTCTCACTCCTCATATTTATGGAGGTGGATTAAAGGGGGTATTTTTGGAAGTCCTAAGTTGCCTCTTAGGCATTCGTGTAGTTTAGTGGTATGAATAAGATAATTTGTCGTTCTAAAAAATAAACAACTAAAATAAAGTTAAAAGTAAAAAATAAAAACGAAAATAAGTGTAAGAGTCAGAATAAAAAAAAAAATTAGTGTAATTTAAAGTTAAGTGGTAAAATGAAAAGAGTGAATTTCATATAACCCTTCCTAAACCTTTTAAAGTCTAAATATCATATATATTATATATACAAAATGCATACTTCAAAACCATTGTACATGATGTATTAAAACTTATACTTTGGGTATATATATATATATACAAAAGGTTATGAAGTAGCTAGCTCCTTGTCTTGACACATGTCTAAGTTGACTACATACATTAGTATGTATTAATCCAAGTAAATTTGTAGCCTTTTTCATTTGATGCGAAAAAGGTTTTCTTGCTTACATGAGCAAGACGACGGTGCCAAAGATAAGTAGAGTCCAAGTTATGCTTGGATCTTTGCTAACAATGTATATAGAATTAGCATTTGGCTAGCTCTTTGTCTTGACACATGTCTAAATTGACCACATACATCAGTATGTATTAATCCAAGTAAATTTGTAGCCTTTTTCGTTTGATGCGAAGAAGGTTTTCTAGCTTACATGAGCAAAACGACGGTGCCAAAGATAAGTAGAGTACAAGTTATGCTTGGATTTCGGTTCTCCAAACCCGGTTTATGACCCGACCCCAATCGGGTTGGGTATTTCGGTCCAAAAATCGGTTTGAAACTGGTTTGAGTTTTGGGCAGACCCGGTTTCCTTTTGCTTGGTCAAACCAGGTTCGGGTCGGCCCGAACCCGATTTTTGCTCACGACTACTGGTAAAAATATTTCAAGCATAAAGCCCATACAACTGGGCCAAATATATCAAGTTCTTTAAACTAATCTTTATGTTTGAGGCCCAAATTCTGCGTGTGTTTGATAACTCTTGTCTCTTGATAAGTATCCTCGACCAATTTGATACTTAAATAAATATAAATATAAATATAAAATATAAATTAATATAAATAGTAATATAATATAATCCAACTGTCATCTTTATATGTGTGTGTGTACGATAGAGTCGAAAATTGTTGTCAGAAGAACAAGGATGACTACTCAATTCACTAGCAATTCTTTCATTTCGGTTCAAAACCATCCAAATCACTTGTTTCCTGGTATTCATTTCATGGGTCAACTTTCCTTTTTTAGTAACTTGTTATATATGTATATGTATATGTATATGTATATGTATGTATTTACTATTTTCTGTTACCAGCATCGTGCCTTTAGCTTGTGATGCATTGTGATACTTGCTATTATTATCAAGTTCAAGTTCTTGTGTTGCTTTAATTTCGATTTGTAGATTCTTATTTCTGAATTAAGCAATGAAAACGGGTAAACGGGTGAGGTTTTTCTGTGTTCAATTTACCCGGGAAGGTGAGTCAGATGTACGCGGCCTAACTGGGGTATCCCCGTGATCGTTCCCCTAGTGAAGTTTGAACTTGAGACACCTCGTGAGGACATTTTGACACTCAACCACTAGGCCGCGGTTTGAATTAAGTAATGAGTTTCCATATTATGTGCAATTGTCGGCTTGATCATTGTTTGATGGAAGATTTATGAATTGTGACTTATAGTTGGATACTTGGATATACATAATTGTGTTTAGGAGTTTGGTTCTTTGGATTTTATTTTGTATAATGAAAGGGATTAATGTTTAAGGTTTGGTTCGTGTTGAAAACAATCAACACAACAAGATAATCAACACACGAGACACAATGATTTACTACGTTCGGCACTCTTTTTCACTATCTCAAGCACTCTTGAGAATCTCTTTAATTTCATGAACGAGTTATGTAAAATCCTCAACTAATGACTCCTATTTATATAAGCAACACACAAACGTATTTTTCTCTCCATACCAATGTCTGACAAGTCTTTTGGGTCAATAACTCATAATTCGTGCCTGTGACGTTCCAGAGAATTTACTTTACGAAAGAAAGAATACAAATGCTATTAGCAAGGATGAACATACTATAGATAGAACCTTTAATGGCCGGTCTTCGTGAGTAACAGTATTAATTGATATAAGTTCCATGATGTAAATAGAAACTTTAAAAGGATTACTTTGTCCCCCTGATTGGTTTTATTAGTTTAAAATCATGGCTAATATGCCCTACACTTTTTTGGACTCACCGTTGGTTTTTTTACATTCAGATATCGGTACACCTTACTCTTTTAGAATGGATGTAAACTGGATACTTTGTTCTAAACTTAGGCGTAGAGGATACTTTGTTCTTAACTTGTATCTTGAATTTCTTCCCTTCGTAATTAGTTTCTTTGACTTTTTCTAACATGTTACAAGTTAAATGATGGTGGATTCTTTGATGCCAGCAGATCAATGTGTTGGATCCGCTAATCTGTTTATTGGCCGCAGTGGAACTACTAAACTATCAAAGCACAAAAAATCACTGACTGTGCGAGCTGGGTACGTTTTTAATTTGTTATATGGACTATATTAGTTCGTTGTTCTTGTTGATAATATATATTGTTAACAGACACACTGTTCTTTTTTGAGTAAAAGCTTATGATCAAACTGTTCATCTATTTAATGGGGTGCCCTGATTGAAGCACCAAAAAGGACAGAAATCACAGAAAACGTAGATTTCTTCTCCGAGTGGTTCTTTTCTAACAATGTAGCCATATGAATATTTTTCTAAGATCAGATAAATTATGCATTATGTATCTGCCTGCATTTTCTTTTCAGTTTTGCCGCTTCGTTTAGTTTTTGTATGCTCAACATTTTTTGTCAGTTAATTGCCCCCTATGCATCTGCAGAGCAAATGACGATAGGTTAGGTGGAGCCAGCATATTTGTTAGCGGCTTTGTATTAGGAGGAATTGTTGTTGGAACATTAGGTGCCATATACGCACCCCAGGTATCTTGACTACATGAGCCATTCTTCTAATGATATTTTAAAATTTATATAGGCTATCTAAGGATGAACGTGTCACACCGAAAACACTCCCTAATATTTTTACTTCAACCCCATGTCTACCCAACCTGTACTCTAAATCATTGTATCCCTTAAGGGGTATCCACGTTGGTAAAAAGACTCGGGTGGTTTTAATTTCTCTTGTGGTGGATTAGACAAATAGATTGGTGAGCGCTTTGTCTGGTTTGTGTGTATGTAGCACAAAATTTTGACCCCGTCAACGTAGCCAGACAGATGTAGGATACCTCGGCTTAAAAAAAAACATGGAAACAGTAATCTATATGTAGTTTGATCTAGCAAAAGGTTTTGAAGCAATTATTTTTTGTCACGCAGGCTGATATGTCTGGTCCATAATAAGATAGCTTCTATCCTACTATACAAATAAAAGTTATAAAAAAATTAAAATTATGCCCTCCTTCCTAAAGAAAGTGTTTGACTGCTACATCAATGTGTAAAATGTCCTTTAATTAGTAGAAAATGCATAAAACTTGTGAACCAAATCATAGTTTCTATATGATGTAACTATTGGAAATGGCTTGGAAGTGACTTAAACTTCAAAAAAACCTGCCAAAGAAAAATCACGTGGAAAATGTTGTATTCTTTTGGTCGGAGGGAGTAACATTTATTGTGGAATGACATCTGAATGTGGTTGGTTGGTTGGTTGTGGGAATTTCGTCCATTTAAGCTTGCGCATCGAGTGAAAGTATTTTCCAATAATTTCATCATGCAGATAAGCAAGGCACTTGCCGGGGCAGATCGAAAAGATTTAATGAGGAAGCTGCCAAAGTTTATATATGATGAAGAGAAAGCCTTGGAGGTAAGAACTTGCTCAACTTGTTAACCATTATTAGATGTCATAATTTCGATCCGGTTTCCTATAAATTGTATGATTTGGGTTTATGTTATATAAAACGGTTGCACAAAGTATTTAACTGAAGGAAATGGGTCAAACAGATTGAAAGTCATTCCAAAAGTTTCAGAATTTCAAATGTATAAAAACCTCCTAAACCGCAGAATAAAAAGTATAACATAATTTTGGAAAACTAAGGATTTTTTTTAAGTTTAGCCCATCAATTATTTATAACATTAAAAAAATAGTAAATGTTTGGTGCTTCACCCAACTCGATTCAGGCCTTCTTGTCCCGCATTGAAAAGTACCTATGACTCAACGCAACCAGCCCGACCCGCCCATATTGTCACCTCTAAATGTAATGTGTAGAGTTCAACACTTACCTAGCTACATGGTTTGACTGATATCAGAAAACACGCAAAATACTCACAGAAAAGATTGCTCAGCTGAACTCTGCAATAGATGATGTTTCTGCTCAATTGCGTGCCGATGACCCCCCAAATGGATCATCAGTGCCAACTGATGAAGTTCGATCTTCCTACTGATGTTTTCAAAAAATGTTATATATTATCATAATTTACGATTCCTACATCTCTAGTATGTATATGTTTAATTCTCATGTGAAGATGAATCAATGATTGTTTTTTATGTTTGGTGTTAGACAAGGTTGTGCTGTTAAACGGCTTTATGTGAAACTATGCTGCCTTAACAAAATGTTGATATCAATACACACAGCTAACAAACTGTCTTGTTAAATCAGTTGGAAGGCATCAATTATGCTTGAAGACACTTGTAGTCTGGTATGATTCAAGAAGATGACGGATAGGGTGTCTGCTAGTCATTTAATTGAATTTTCGGATGTTTAAATAAATTTACACTCAAGAACAGGGTCCCGAGGTCCCCAGCCAGAACCACACGTGCAAGTTTCCCTCTGAACCATAAAATCTGGTGATTTGAACTTGAAAGAATTATGAAATCACAGTAGATTCATTTTTGCAACCCACCCAGGTAGACTTGATATGTTGTCTTTTATAAGATCAGGGTCCTCTGAACGATTGGTGCTTAGTTACCGAGTACAGTCGATATCAGACACAATTTGAGGTGATAATTTTGAGACAAACACTTGACTTTCAATAAAACTTCATTTGCAGTTACCTTATTATATATGAGTAAGAAGACTTTTGAGCTATTTTGTGTTTAGCTACAAAATCTTATTTGCAAGTGAAAATTAAAATGGATAGGATTTTTTAGGAGAAAATTATCAAGACCATCTTTTACATTATGTGTACACAATTTTAATCTAGTCAAACTCGACTAAACCAAAGTAATCCTTTTACCAACGACTTTGATTCATGGGTCGTACTTTTTCGTGGGTTGTCCCATAATTCTAATTTTAAAAGGGGTATTTTGGTTATAGATTATTTGGAAAGAAAAATTAAATTATCCATGGTTGGATAGGTGGGGTCATTGGTGGTCGTGGGTGTGGTATGTGGGGTCGCAAATGGTCACGGGTGTAGTAGGTGGGGCCGGGAGGGATCATTAATTAATCATGAGTTGGTAGTTGGATCAAGACACATGTCAGTCATCTAACCTATTTGTGGGTATGATAGGTGGTTGTGGAAGACGTGTCAACCATCTAGCATATTCGCGGGTGTAGTAATTAGGTGTATCGGATGGTCGTGGAGGCTAAATGTAAAAAATTTATTGGTTTCAAAGATAAGAGTTTTAAATTAGTGAGATCATTCACGAAAAAAGTGTCACCCACAAGTCAAAGTTATAGGTCAAAGGATTATTTAATGTATTTGAGTGTGACTATATCAAAATGGTAAACACGTCTAATGAAAAAGATGGTATTGGTGATTTTCTCGTTTCTTAAAATATATAGCCACCCCTTCAGACTTCAGTAGTTCTTAGAATGATATCACAAACAACAAATTTTAATTGTGGAAACCGTAAACAACTGACACGAAGCATGAATTTGATTACAAGAGCTTCTGCAATATATGCATCAAGTGATGTATACAATAAAAATAAAATAAAAATAAAAATGGGTGGGAACCCTCTGATCTCATGTATTGACTTAATACCTAGAGCGCACACCGCATAGTTTTCATGTCCAATTTGATCTCATGTATTGATGTAAAATGAGAATTTTTTTCACCAAATTTGATGTTCACTTCAATGTATACAGTAAGTATTTATCCAATTTGATTTTTTCTCAAATAATTTGCATTAAGTATATCTCTTTTTTAAGTTTTTAACATGTGGAATCATCTAACGAATTAAGATATAACTAGAGTTAAAATAAAAACA
>JAOXNX010040982.1:0-14375 GCA_028566075.1 Solidago caesia | reverse complement strand
CTCTAGTACCTTGCTAGTAGATCAATTTATTAATATATAATTCTGCCGTTCGAAAAAAAAGTAAGAACACATTAATTATTATTCACATCCAATTAATTAATGAAGCAGAAAGTTATCTAAGTAAACGGACAAGTGCCAATGTGGGTTAAGCCCACTTAGCAGAGACTTATGCCTCTTGAGAAAAAAACCAAGGTTCAAACCTTGGCACAAGCATATTTGGGGTAATTTTAGAATAATAGATTTGATGTAATATTTAACATTTCAAAAAAAGAGAACAAATTTTTTTTTTCTCATGTGGTGTATTGATAAAGATATAAAAGTTATTGTTCAACTTTGTAATCTTTTGTATATTATTAAAGAAAAAAATGACATGTGCCTTTATATTTGGAGCTGTATCCAAGGGGGCTTGTTGCGTACTGGTGTCGTACTGTCGTATAAAGTCAGGCTGAGATAGGAAGTATTGTCCGGATTTTAATTAAAAAGGAGAAACATCAGCACCAATTATGTGATTCCATGACTTGTAATATTCCAACGCATCGTCATCTTCCATCCTTCCATCATCATACACAAAGCTCACCCCACAATGCTTTGTATGTTGGTCAAATCCATCATCGTACACTCTTCCTTTCATGGTAATTAAGCCGGTTACTATGGGGTGTGTCGTGGGTGGGGATCATCCATGACGAGGACGACACCATAGGCTGGGGCGTGTCATGATCTCCTCGTCGTCGACTCGCGTCGAATTCATGAAATGCTTGGATGAGAAAAATGGTCCCATGTGCAGGTACGTGTGTGCATGAGTTTATTGTTATTTTATTTGAGGATGAGAAGAGAGAGTGTATGTATATGTGAGTTTAAATTTTTAATTGGTGATGACGTGAGGATGAATGTATGATAGGGATGTGGTAGTTCTTGGGTTTATCTTGGAGAGAGAAAGCTGATGTAACAGTCAAGACGGGATGATGGAGACGTCAAGATAGGAACGAGCCTAATAATTTGATCACCAACTTCCATTTCAACCTCATTGTCGTTCCACTGTGACTAAAAAAAATACAACTTAATTATTGTGATGTCGTTGTCTTTGTTGTCGTCGTTCCACTGTGGTTTCATTTACATCGGTTTATTTCAACCTCACACATCTTTAAGTTTGGCTTTGATTGTTGGTTTTGAAATCTAGGGTGATACTTAATATTATTGTTGTTGCTTATTATTATTATTGAGTTGATGTTTAAAGTGTTGGATCAATTTGATTCAGGCACGGCTATAAAAGTAGGTATAGAAAAAGAGACTTGTATTACATCTATATATACTTGTACATCATGTTTACAGACTTGTACATCGTGTTTATAGACGTGTATAAAGTCCATGCACTAAAATTTATTTGTACCTCTTGATTAAAAGGGATTAAACAAATGCATAGTTATTTGGGTGTTGACTTGGTCAGCTAAAAAGAAAGGGGACATTGGAAAGAGAGAAACAACTCCGTTCACAATGATAAATGTGAAAACATTGGAAACATTTTTAACTCGATTGTGTCCCTTTCCTTTCTATGGATATCAAACCGAAACAGAAAACAAAGTTTCCAATGGTATGAGTGGATCGAGACTCCTTTAATCAGAAGATGAATGCTGTTGCTCTTTTTGCTCTTCTTTGGTTGGCTTGTGCGTTACTTCCTGGTGAGCTTATGTTGGCTTGGTGGCAAAGCCATAATTGGTTTTATTCTGCTTTGTTCTGTCCTTTGTTACTTTGTGGTTCTTTTTTATGTTTCGGGTACTCAAGACATGGATGGAAATACATCAAAAACACCGCGAAGTGAAAACCGGTGGCTCGGCCTTCGTTGGCTGGGAGTTTTTCTCGTGTCTCGGGTCACTGTAATTGGCATAAGTTTTTTCACTCCTTTTGTATTTCTTGCAGTTAATGTCTTGGGTTGAGTCTAGATGGTAGTTTCTGGTTTCGTTCTAGCTTGTTTGTAATTGTAACATTTTTCACATCTAGTGCCTTGCTAGTGTGTCTTTATATATATATATATACATCATCTGCCGTTCAAAAAAAAAAAAAAAGAAGGGGAAAAGCATTAGGCCATCTCCAATTGAGAATATAGTTTGCCCAAGCAAACCGGTCATCTCAGCAACACGTCAGCAAATTGTTCCAACACACTGAACCAACAAACTGAACTTATTTTGCCTTCAACCCAGCATACTGAAACTCAGTTTGCCCATGCCACATCATCATCCATATTAAATTTAAAAACATTATATTAAATATACATACACACACATATGATTTTAAAAAAAAATAAAAAATTAAGCAACTCAATTTGCCTTCAATATGCTTGGGAGCAAATTGACCAAACAAACTGAAAGTACAATGGAAGCATACCGAAGTTCGGTATGCTGACTGTAAGCAAACTGGAAGCATTTTGGCCATTGGAGATGGCCTCAATTTGCCTTCAATATGCTTGGGAGCAAATTGACCAAATAAACTGATTAGCATATTGAAAATACAATGGAAGCATACCGAAGTTCGGTATGCTGACTGTAAGCAAACTAGAAACATTTTGGCCATTGGATGGCCTAATATACCTCATGCATGTGAATTGTATAATTAGCTACAGTGTTTTATCTTTTATGTCAGAGGCACCAACTTTGCATATAGACCCAAGAACATTATACGACACTTATTTCATTTTATTTTTTCTTAATTTGCATGTGGACCAAAGAGAATTAATTTCTTCATCCAATAGTTATTGAACACATCCTTTTCTTTATTATATCTTTTGTTTTCATAGGCAATGATAAATAGTACGTCACGCTTAAAAATTGTACGATTAGCTATAATTAACTTTTCCTCAAAAAGGAAAGTTACTTTTTAATATTAATTAAATTTAATTTAAAATATTTTGATATTTAAAATCAATATTGAATTTGAATATATAAATATCATATTGTTATTGCATTTACGAATATTCAAAATCAATATATAAATTTGTATTTGCATATTAAATTTGAATATATAGATATCATATTGTTATTGCAATTAAAAATATTCAAATTCTATATACAAATTTGAGTTTAACCTTTGATTTAACATACGAGTTTATTAACATTTTAAATAGAAAAAAAAAAAAAAAATCTTGAAGGTATTTTAGTCATTAATCCCCTCTAATTTCCGTGCAAATATTTGGTGTCCTTTGGATGTGACAATTCAAAAAGAAATCAATTTAACCATCATGATCCCTTGGCATTATCGATGAGAATTGGGCGGGTATTATCGGGGATCTCAATTTCCGTCAATCCCCATCTCCATCCCCATCAGGTAATTAAGTTATATCCTCATATCCGTCCCCATCAGGTATCGGGGATCTTGTAACAACCGTCATCGGAACGTACTGGTCAATCGTAATTTCACTCACCGGTTGCAGCAACTGTCATCAGAGTGTCTGAATTAAATCGAGTCTTAAGTTGTCTTTATGGTGCAGAGATCATTTTGGATCCTTACAATCGTGTTGAGCATGCTCATATATGATAATCGAGATTGAGTCTCCGTGAGTTCATAATAATTCAAGTGGTAAATATTTAATATTGGAGTTTAATTGTGAGATGCGAGTCCAAAAAGGAGTAGCTAGTTGCCTATAGAAATGTCAAAGTTAAAAATGTGAATCATTTAAAAATAAGGTTTATTTATTTTATAAATGTCCAATATGGTCATATTTATATTCGTTTTGAAGGTAAATGAAAAATATATTTATTCCGGTCAACTATATGTTTTTATGAGTCTCGGGTCAAAAGATTTTAATAAATGAATCGTTTTTCGAGAGAAACCGTCTTTGCTCGCGAGAGTATGAGGGGTGAACAAAACCACCAACACCCCCCATTTTTCTTTCATTTCCAAAAACACACTCTCTCTCTCTCTATCTAGTTTTCCCTCTAGAATTCTCTCTCAATTTTTCGTGATCAAAACTCGATTGGGAATCGATTGGTAAGTGTTTTTATGTTATTAATCTCGTGTTTTTCTCCTAGAAATGCCTCATTAATCTCGAAAATGAGTTTCAAAGTTTTCAAACTTGTCCATGGCTGGACAGACTAACATATACGCGCTGACGTCATCATTTACAAACATATACGCACTGACGTCATCGTTTACAAACATATACGTCAGCGTCATCGTAGACAAACATCTATGCACCGATTTCTTAAAACGGTCATAACTTTCAAACCGTAACTCCGTTTTCGACGATTCGAACAACCACGAATTCGTAATTGAATGTACTTTCTAATGATGATCTCCTTGATTACTGAATCAAACTACATTTTAAAAAGGGTTGTTTTAAAGTGAATTGGTCAAGCTCCGTTGAGTTGTTTTATAACGAAACGTAATGATTTCACTTGGGTTGGGTCAAATCCTTATAAAATGGATAAAATATGGCATTTCTAGTAAGATTAGGTCAATATGCATAAGACCTTAGTCTTTGAGATGCTTAGGGATTAATGTGATACGTGTAAGATAGGATTCGGCTATCGTAGACGTCGGTTCTACCTTCTTTCGGATTGGAATTGCATTGCACGCGTCAAGTGAGTTTTGTAGCCCCTTTTTATCGAGCTTTTGGGGTGGAAAAAACTTTAAAACTGATTTCTACTATTTTTATTGCCGTAGATACAAACTATATTTTACATACTACTTATGTGAGATTCGGAGTATAATGCTTTAGCCAGGTTTTCTGTGCAATATGCGTGTAGTCAAGTCATATGTACAGGGTCAAGTCATACGTACAGGGTCAAGTCATACGTACTGGGTCAAATCATACGTACAGGGTCAAGTCATACGTACAGGGTCAAATCATACGTAGGGTCAAGTCATACGTACAGGGTCAAGTCATACGTAGAGGGTCAAATCATACGTACAGGGTCAAGTCATACGTACAGGGTCAAATCATACGTACAGGGTCAAGTCATACGTACAGGGTCAAGTCATACGTGCAGGGTCAAGTCATACGTGCTGGGTCAAGTCATAAGTGTGGACAAGTGATTATGTGTGTGTTGTATGTGGGTTTGCGTGCATCCACTCTGACGAGAGTGAGGAATACCATATGGGACGGTTCACCCGGTATTCTGTAATTGTTCAGGTTAATGTTCATCCTACTCGGCTGTGGATAGAGGAATACCATATGGGACGGTTCACCCGGTATTCTATCCTATTCAGCAGAGGGTAGAGGAATACCATATGGGACAGATCACCCGGTATTCTATTTGTTCAGGTTCATCCTACTCGGCTGCGAATAAGGGAATACCATATAGGACGGTTCACCCGGTACCACAGTCATAAAAGGGTTTACCCCCCCCCCCTCTTACGAATTCATATCCCATGCTTATAATGTTTGACGTACCGAATGTGGCACAGACGTACGTAAGCGTATACTAAAGCTCATCTACTCGATACTCACATGTTCTTTATGGATTTCATTATAAATTTTATCATGATCTACTTTGTTTTATCTGATGAACATAACGAGTTATTGTGTACAAAAATGAGTTTCCTTCTGACATAACAGATTCACGGTGTTGAAAAGGATTTTTAATGGATTCTTCAATAAACTTGTTCATACCTAAACCTACGAACTCACCAACCTCGTGTTGACGTCTTTAAGTATCTTTTCAGGTTATATGTCAAGGATGATTTAATGGACTAGAGACAGAAGATGGTAGCTGGACTTAAGAATTTGATGATGCATTGTAGACGATAGACTCGAGCACGATGCTTCGGTTCTATCACGATTATGGGATTCTTATGTGTTGTAATTGACTATTTGTATAACTTTTGTGTTCAATATAATGGGTTTCATATAGTTCCTCTGTATAATTTCATTGCAATGTTCTTAATGTTGCATCTCACGTTTCCACCACTGGTGGGGTGTTACAATTTAGTCATTCTATCTATTTCTAGAGAGGATTAATTATTCAATGCATTGAATAATTATTGAATAATTAATCCTCTCTAGAAATAGATAGGATGACTAAATTGTAACACCCTAGCAGTGGCGGAAACGTGAGATGCAACATTAAGAATATATATATATATTGTTACCACAACTAAAAGAAAAAAATAAGCTTAACTTTTGATCTAAACCACTCTAATTATTTACTAAATTAATCATAACCCTTGAAATTAAAAGTCAAACAATATCTAATATAAACATTGTATATTGTATAAGTTAAAGAACCAAAGAGGATGATCTATCTATATATTTGCATGCCATTTGCATTTTCATAAAAGAACAGCAAATTAAACCGATTATATATTTTTTTGTTACACTAATCAATATACTTCTTTCTCACCTTAATTCAATTCCCTTTATTCACTAATGGATTCTCTCAACGATATACCACACGTACTTATATATATATATATATATATATATATATATTTCCATTTCCAGTTCAAAGCCATGTGAGTTATGTTATAATTTAACGTGACATTATGTTAGAATTGTCATAATACACATTTTCATTACAAATTTGTCTTAAATGCTATAATTAAAATATTTTTTTATTTAGGAAACACTTCATTTATTACACCTATCCTTTTTGTTGCATGACAATATTAGTTGAACAGAGAGAGAGTAATATTTAAAGTGTAGGGTATATTTTTTATTTTTAAAATGACAACCTATATTACTGTTACGCCTAAACTACATGAATGTATAAAAAAAAAGATATAAAATTTTATAATGTATGATAGATACTTACACCAAGTGCCATTGAAATCAAAGCTCATTTAAAAAACAAAAGTAAACACATCATATATATTACGTAAAAATAGTGTGAAAGTTGTCATATGGGCTCGATCACGAAGAGGTTGGTGTGACACCGCACTAGATCGGGTGTGGTTGGGGAAATCACATAGTTTTTACTATTTCAACAAATTAGTAAGATTTATTTTAAATCTTAACAAGTATTATAAACATCGTTGTAAAACGTATTAATATTAAGATTAACTTATATATAAAATAAGATTATTTGACATATACTTTTCCACAACATGTGATTATTTTATGTTTGAGTTATTTTTATAAATTAACGAACTTTACATAAATCTCAAATCTAGAAATAAAGTATAAGAATTATTCAGCAACTTTTGATTTTTATCAGTTGTAGAAATTTTTTACACGTGTTAATGTCTGAGTGGATTTACGTTTTAAATAATTCATATACTTGATTTTTATATTTGGGAAAAATTGGAAGTTGATTTTTATAATTGATAAAATTTGAAAGTTGATTTCTATTTTAGGTAATTCTTATACTTTATTTTTAGATTTGGAAATTATACAAACTTGGTTGCATTTTATATATCATTCTGGTTTGGGTTGACGGGTTGAAAATACCTAACCCGAACCCGACCTGATATCAAAATCGGGTTGGAAACCTCAACCCAAACATGTCATCCTGTCAATCCTAACCCAACCCACCAACCCGAAAAAAATCTGGGTGGGTCAAATGGGTTGGTGGGTTGATTTCATGTCAAAGATGTCATATGGGTTGTGGGTTGGTAGGTTGATTTCATGTCAAATGGGTTGTGGGTTGTCGGGTTGACGGGTCAAATGAGTTGGTGAGTCGACCTATTAAAAAAAGTTATATATGCGGGTCGAGATTTCACACCCTTAACCCGTTTTTTTTTATGTTGGGTTTCGGGTTAGGTCGAGTATTAAAAGCCCTAACTTTATGCAAATAACCCTTATGTTTCTCATCATATAAACAGTTTTTTTTTTCCTTTTTTTTGTCTTTTTTTTTTTTTGTCTTTCAATAAGAATTTTCTTTAATCATTAAAAAATAAAACTTAGCTTTAAAAAGCTCATAAAAAGGTTTTCAACAAACACATCCTACAATAATATACTTGCAAAAGTATGCATATAAGCTTTATCGTAAATTATTTATAAATTTGTTATAAGATTATTTGATGTAGATTTTTCACGTGATACATATTTCGTATAAAATATGTATACCCGGTCACCGACCGGGTATTAAACTAGTTATTTATTGGTGATTTAAAGTACATAAATTAATTTGCAATATTAATATCTGGTTATAAAAATAATCTTATTAGATAATAAGGTAATTAAAAGTCAATAATAGTTTTGTTATAATAATAGTCTTGTTATATAAATTAGTAAGGTAATTAAACGTGAATACAAGCTTATATTAAACAAGATTATACATTAATATGTTCCATGTATTTAATAAATAAAAATGTAACAAACTATAACTAAATTATTTATGAAAAATCAAGAATGCCCATCTTAATTACCTTTTAAAATTTCGGCCATATATATAATCTCCATTTAGTTTTTGTAACCTTAAATGAATTCTAGTTCAGCTAGAAACATATCCTTCCAACAACTAGCAAGTAATTTTTGGTCAAAGAGATTTACAATTCCATTAGAACTCTTTTTAATAATAAGCCAAATTTTAATCTTCTACTTTGTCAAAGCAATTATTGGTAAAGCTAAAAATATTTATTTATGGTTATTTTCCAAAAGGTTTATCCTACATAAAATTTATGGTAAAATTCTTATAATTTATATTCTTATTTTGTTAAGGCATCTAAGAAATAAAAAGTGATCATCAACTTTAGTGGTAAAATTCTATTCATTCTCTTTTCATAAGAATTCTATATATATGTATTTATTGATTTTTATTTATTTTTATGTAACCTATTTGATGAAATATGATTATGGCAAAAATATTAGAGAAAATACTCTAAGTTGTTATAAATAAATAAATAAATAAAACATTAATAAAGTTAATGACTTTATAAATTATAAAATCATGGAAACATAGTACAGATCATATATTGTTGACGTATAAATTGTACTATAAGCATAAATTCATAATCTGGAAACTCATAAAAAATAAAAAACTTGGAAACTCGTATTTACATAATATATAGTATTAGGCATGGGATAGGGGTAGGTGTTTGCATATTGGAAAGTAATGATTTGGCCTAGACGAGCTGAACCATCCACAACTCAAATGAATGTCAGAGATGGATGTACAATTTTTGCTTATGTTAAGAAATATTTATAGGGACTCTTAGATATACCAATTTATTTTATTTAATCTATCAAAGTAGGAGAGTGAAAACATTGATTCTGAATAGTTTCTTGGATTATGTGTTTCTATTAGTTTGGTGATTATTGTTTGTTATGATAAACAAGTTCAAGTGGGTCCTACTTATTTTTCTCATTTTTTATTATTTATATATGTAAACATTTTTATTTTATTTTTTTGAAGTCAACTTTCATTCACAACCCCTTGCGAAATCCGCAAGGGAAACAAATACAATTACAAGTTAAGAAATATTAAAAGTATACCAATCTTTCCAACTAACTCTATCTTTCTTTGATCTATTGTTATACCATCTAAAACTAGATGCCTTGAGAACCCCTATAATCTTTTGAACATTAACATGGGAATTGGAAAATTTAGACTCGTTTCTAGCCTTCCAAAGACTCCAACATGCCGCCATCATTATGCCCTTGAACATCTTTCTCGCCCTCTTGTTTAAGCTCACATGGTTATGCATCTCGATCAAGTCTTTGATAGAGAAAGCAAAGATAGGACTGACTTCGCACCAGGCACCAATTGCGTTCCATACTCTAGATGAGATCTCGCACGACCCAAACAAATGATCCACGGTTTCGTGATCATCCATGCACAATCCGCAACTCAAATCACCAAAACAACAATTCCGGTCCTTTAAAGCCATCATCGTATGGATCCTATTCATGACCGCCCTCCACATAAAAATTGAGCATTTCTTCGGGATCCATTTGGTCCATTTGAACTTGTAAGTATTGCCATAGTTCCTGTCACTATTTAGGAATTTTTTCACCTCCTTTACTGAGAAAACATTATTATTTCCACCTAGCCATTTCCATGTGTCTCTCCTACCTGTGCAGCCGACCCCCCTGTTTCAACCAAATCAATCCATTGCTAAAGCTCACTGCCACTGTTTATATTTCTCGCCCAGCACCATTTGCCCGTAAAGCTCCCAACACCGAAATCAAACCTATCCGCTACCAAGCATTTTTTAAACTTTTCCAACTTAAACAAGCAGGGAAACTTATCTTTTAGAGGTTCATTGCACAGCCACGGTTCCATCCAGAAACGAGTAGACGACCGGTCACCAATTTCACCCTTGATCATTGATTCAAACCGATAGCAGAAACTTTGATGTTATCAACCGTGTTAACTATATTCTTCCATACCCCGCTGCTCGACGCCGCTACCGGTAGGGTAGACCTGCTTCTTCTATTCTCGTGAATTGCCTTTATCACTAAACACGAAAGACTAGTGGGTTCACATCGAAACCTCCAAAGCCATTTTGACAACATAGCCAAATTGGCATCTAATAACTTCACAATGCCCAACCCTCCATCTTTAACCAGAGACGTGACCCTATCCCATGAAACCCAATTTATCTTTCTCGTATCACTTGAGCCGTCCCACAAAAATCTTCTCATGATAGCCTCCAAGCCATTAATGACTTTACAGAGCCTTAAAGAGAGTAAAATAATACGTGGGAATACTTTCAAGCACCGACTTGATAAGGATTACTCTACCCCCGATGGATAACCGGTTGCCTTTCCATCTAGCCAAACGTGAATTGAAAATATCGAACAAGAAATTCCAATTGGCACTTTTATTCATATTTGCACCCACCATAATACCCAAATGAGAGAAAGGAAATGTCCCAACTTGACATTCACCCGGTTCAAAGCCCACCCCGAAAATAGAAGAAGACTTTTTGAGATTGATCTTAAGCCCCGAACACAAGAAAAAGCATCTAAGAAGCCGCCCAATACTCACCACATTCTCTTCCGACCATTCCCTAATAAGAATACAATCATCCGCGTAAAGCAAATGAGAGATGAAAGGCCCATTATTAGGAAGACTAATGCCGATGAACTCTCCCGACTCAACCGCCCTTTTAACCATCCAAGAGAAGGCTTCCATAACCAATAAGAATAAAAAAGGAGAAATAGGGTCGCCTTGCCTCATACCTTTGCCACATTGGAACTCGAAAGTAAGTGAGCCATTCACCGACACCGAAGACCTAGCCGTGGATAGAACGCCAAAAATCCAATCGTACCACCGCGTAGGAAGTCCCATCTTCATCATCATAGACACCAAAAAACTCCAGTTGACATTATCGTATGCCTTAGCAAAGTCAATCTTAAAGATGCACAACTTCTTATCTTTCTTTTTGGCCCAAGAGATAAGTTCATTGAGGATAAGAGGACCATCCACGATAAGCCTATCTTTTAAGAACGCCGTTTGAGAAACCGACACAACCGAACCAATAACCTTCTTCAACCGATTCGTCAAAACTTTGGATATAGCCTTATTGATAACACCAACAAGGTTAATAGGACGATAATCATCCAAAGAAATCGGGTCCTTCACCTTCGGGATAAGAGAGATGAAAGATGAGCTACAACCGCGACTTATAGTCCCTGTTGAGAAAAAAGTATTAAATAAACACACAAAATCAGCTTCAAAGATCTTCCAAAAGTGTTTGATGAATTTGAAATTAAAGCCGTCTGGCCCCGGAGCGCGATCATCACCACATTCGAAAATTCCAGCCTTGATTTCCTCACTAGTAAAAAGTGAGACCAAAGAGTCAGGCTCGGTTTGAGATTGGCGGTTCCCATCAAAGCCCGCCAACTCCGGTCTATTCACCCAATGCTCCTTGAATTTCTCTTAGTAAAAATCGAACACAACTTTTTTGATTTTATTTGGCTTAGTCACCCAAACGTCCTCGACCATTATACCATTCATACCATTACTAGCTTTTTGACCGTTCACCACACTATGGAAGAATTTGGAGTGTTCGTCTCCATCTGAATCCCATTTACATCTCGAGCGCTATCTCATATCCTTAGCCTTATGGGCTTCAATTTCCTCTATCCGGTTTTTACATTCTAAGCAACCCACTCTTCTTCTTCCTCAAGCTCCCTTGTTTCGAGCAATATGTCTAAATCTTCTAGCTCATTAATGCACCACATAACATCTTCACCCTCTTTTTGAAGAATCCCATCCCTCCATAACTTTATCGCTTCTTTAATATGTTTCAGTTTTTTTGAGAGCCGAACATCAGGTTGCCACAAGGCCACAAACGACTCGGCAGCCTCATTAACCACCTTATCCAAGTCACCCCTATCTAGCCACGAACTATAGAACCGAAACGGTTTCGGACCAAAGTTACAATCTTTCGAAGACAAAATGATGGGGTTATGGTTCGAAAACCGCCTAGGCAGAGACCTATAATCCGCATTAGGCCAATCATCTAGCACATCCTTATCAACCAGAAAACGATCAATTTTGCTTAATTTCTTACCGTTGGAACCATCTTTTAAATAGGTAAAGTGACCGCCCTTCATATGATATCCACATAACTCCACACCATCAATGAACTCATTGAAAAAACGAGTACACCGATTATTCAGCCTAGTACCCTTTCTCTCATCTTGGCCTCTCACCGCATTAAAATCACCACCAAGAATCCACAACCCCTGAAAACGCTCCTTTATTTCACTAATTTTGTTCCATAAAGCCCGTTTAGCAGACACGCCTTGGGGGGCATACACATTTTAAACACAAACCCACTTGTCCCAGCCTTCAATCTTCCCTCTAACCATCAAAAAGTTACTGTCCAAAATACTATTGACCTTAGTGAAGACACTAGGATCCCACATGCTAATTATACCACCTGACCTCCCAACCGGCTCGACTCACCCATTCCATTTTATACAAGCCCCAATATTTTTGCACTATACTATCCGATATTCCTTGAGATTGAGTTTCTTGAAATAAAAGAAAAGAAATACCTTCTTTTTGTTTAATCCCTCTAATCCATTCCGCTTTACCATTTCCCCCAATACCTCTTATGTTGATGGAGAGGAAATTCATTGGATGCCCCCATTGATACCTTCATTGTTACTCACGGATTTGATCTTCTCCACGTGCTCCTCCAAATCGATGTCGAGCACTTTCCCCATCCCAATTGTGTTGAAAACCTCCTGGTCGACCTCCGTGCCTTCTGATTCTCCCACCCCTTCATCCTTTTTTCTATACCGATGTTATCTTTGTCTTCTTTGTTGTTATCGAAATTAGAACCAAGAGAAACCGGTGCTCCATTTAGGTCAGGGCAGTTGGGCTTTATCTTTGATGTGTGGGTAAAATTGGGCCCATCCTCCATAGCATTATTTTCTTTAGGCCCAACCTCCATAGCTTTCTTTTCTTTAGGCACAACAAAATTTTGTGAGCCCACATTAATATCACAAGAGAAAGACTCTAGGTCACGAGGTCTCTTCCTTGGTCTGGGAGAAATATTAGTCACAACTCTCTTCGAAAGTGGGCCCGCTAGGCTTTTCAGGAACCTTTTTGAGAATAGTAGCTGTATTAAAAACAAAATCTTCCCTAGGGCCCACCTCCATGCACGCTTGCACACTATCCGACTTCCCATGAACCCTAGCTTTGGACGTTTCAGCTTCTCCACCTCCCTTACCGTTCTGATCCATCGCCGGCGGAATCCGCCACCCCAACACTATCACTGGAGACCACCGTGGGTGGCGGTTTATAACCTTGAACCACCGAGCAACTAGGGCACCAGTTTACCTGCTTCTCGATCACCCAGACCTGAAACGTTTGTACTTCCAGGTTAGGGTGACACATTTTTTTATCTCGTCGCCTTCCCCAACCAGAATCCCTATATCTTCCACGGCCTTGTTCTTTTCCGTAACCTCTAACTTAGAGCCCTGCACCACCTTGCCCAGACACTCCCCAATTTTGTTGAAAACATCCGCTGTAGCCAAGTGTAAAGGAACTCCATGAATCCCTACCCAAGCTATTCTTTCATATGGAATCACCTGCCCGTCCAAAACTCAAGCCTTGAGAACCATATTCTCCATAGCTTCTTAGCAAGAAGGAAAGAGCGTGCACCAGCTTCATCTCTAAAAATCATCATCATGTTGAGGCCCCCTAGGTATTGAAGAACTAGACCATCCTCACTGACATCTCCCAACAAGGAGCCTAGAGAAAGAAGAGTCTGGAGATCCACACACTTCGCCACCAAAGCTTTGTTATGGTATTCGGGCATCATCAGTGGCGGATCTAGGATTAAAGTTCAGGGGTAGCGGGAAAAAAAAAATTAACCGTAATTTTTTTTTAACCGTACATTTAAATAATTAAAAAATACACGTTAATAAAAGAAGTTAAACAAATACCTAATAGATCTCAGAACTCTCCTCTTCGGTTTTTCATAGCTTGAAAACGAACCATTACATCCTCATTCGTTACTTCGTCAAATGTCTCTCCTTC